>JANTPZ010007183.1:0-10847 GCA_025593235.1 Vachellia pachyceras | reverse complement strand
AAATTTTCTTTTTCGGTTAAGGTGAAGACGCCGTTCGCTCAGATGTTCTTGTCAGCTCGAGGACTGTCTTGGGAGTCCAATATCGCCTTCCCAAGACGATCTTCGAGCTCCACTCAGAGAAGAACATCTGAGCGATGAGTTGCCTTCCTAGGACGGTCCTTGAGCTCCCTTAAGAAAAGAACATCTGAGCGAATGATGTCCTCACCTTAACCCAAAAGAAAAAGTTTTAAATTTAAGGTTTCTATTTGGTGTTAACTTATAGACACGGAGTCACATTATCGTCACCCAAACAATTCTTCATAACAATCACTGCCGTCAATCTCAGTCCTTTCCCTCATTGGCCTGAAAACTAGTCGTTTTATCGTCAACCCTCATCTACTCTAGAGTAGAAGAGCAGAGAGAGATTTCTAGGCATTCATCGGGTATACCCAACTGTCTTACTTTCGACACAATCTTTCCTTCGTTTGAAAATTGCTTATGTTCCAAAGCTTATAATCTTTGTTTGCTCTCATGGATTGCGCTCTTTTGGTATTCCTATTTTGTTCTTCCTTGTGCATGTGTTCAAAGATGATTTTGCTGTTTTACTATCATGGCCACCTGACTTTGAAAAATTTGTGACCTTTGAGCGTCCGGGTTTGTATGAAAAGTCTGTCTTGTGCTGTCATTTTCTTCTAATATTCCATTCATTGAATGATTTGTTTCATACCTGTTCCATTGTTTGTGTGTATGTTCACTATCTAAGCATGGTTGGAGATTCATGGTTCTTTATTTGGTACTATCGGCAGCTTCCGTCATAACCAATCCCTTTCTTGTCATGATAAGTTTTGGGACCTGAAGAAAATACATGTTGCAACTAAGGCGTAATCAAACCCTTTGCATCAACTCAAAATATAGAAGACGGCCCTATGTTATTATTACTTTGAAAAGATGACAGAAGAGCATCCCATGCTAAATTAATTTGAGAATGAAGGTTTTCAGTTTTTCCAAACAACTTGGATTCTTGAAGTTGATGCATTAAATTTGTTATTATGCAGTAATCTAGTTTGTGGGTAAATTTATTTTCCCCTTTTAAATTTATTGTATTGGTTCATGTAGACTGACATAACACATTCTCATGAATCCATGATGATTTTTATGTTCTATTTTTTCCCGTTTTGTATTTGCTTGCATATTTTCCTTTCTATCATTTTTTATACAATAATCAACAACCTGGTTATTATTTCCAGCAGTGTGCCTTAACTCATCAAAGTTTCTAGTCTCTGTTGACAACATCGAATATTCTTGACACCATGTTTTTAGTAATTCCTCCTTTTCTTTTTCGCCTCAAAGGAGCAAATTGGAATTATCAGCTGGAAGCACAACACAGAGAAGTAATATCAGTTCCAGGGTAAAGAATATTGAAACATGTAAGTTTGAAATGATTTATATTGTTTTAACTTTAAATTGCCAATGCAAACTACCCAGTGATCTCGATGCATGTTCTTTTCTATTGTGACTTTATGAATTTTCCATTATGAGAAGAAATGACAAAATTACAAACTGATGTTGAGATCCCCTTCCTTCCATTGTGCCCCAATCTCTGATTTCCTTTTCTCTCATGGTAACAACATTATCATTTTTCTTGAAATCTTAATGATAGTGACGGGACTGATTCTTTGAATATTATTATTAAGGCAATAGGATTTAGTTACGACTCTTCTAAGTGTGTAAGAAGATCAAGACAGACCTGTGATAGGATACCAAAATGAGGAGTGGTTATTGCATCTGTTTTAATTAATCATTATTGTTATGGGGTTGCAGTTAGCAAGGGAACAGAAGCACTAAGAGGTGGTGCTTGTTTGGGAACACCGTTTCCCAAACGGTGCACGTAAGCCGAGATAAAACCATCTCGAAATCTGTAAAAACCATCTCAAAATTCATTAAAACCATCTTGAAATCCGCAAAATACCTCGAAATTTGTAAACTCATTTCTCCCAACGGACTTCTCAAACAAACACGTGGTTAGTTAGTGGGGGTGTTCATGGGTCAGTCATGTTTATGGGTCCCAGAATGTAGGGAGTTAGTTGCATTTCTATTGTTATAAATAGCTTGGCCTACTGTAATATTGTTTATGGATGAATGAATTGAATTAATATTATCTTTGAGTATTGGAGATTCTCATTTCCTTTTGGCTTCTTTTATCTTTCAATTGTGAGATGCTTGCATTTGAGAGAAATTAGGAGAGATTGATGAGTTCTAGATCCTGGAACTTATCAACCTGTCAAACAGCTGAGGAAAATATGAGTAAAAGAAAAGACTGCTGTGAATTTCGAGAGGTCCTCTCCATACCCAAAGCAGTATCTTCCTTTTTGTTTTTCTCCTGCAATAAATCCTATAAATGATCTTACCGCCCTTATGACCTCAGACAGCCAACTTAGCATCTCTACTAGGCTCAAACAAATCTGGTAGCATTCATTGGGCCCTTAGCAAGCTTACTTCTAGCATATTTCTCAGCCTACTTAGTATTAGGACTATAGTTGGCTCTCCTCCGCTAGTAAACCTGGCCAGAAGAAGTTCTAGGCCTATTAGATATATTTGTTACTGTTCTTGTTTTTGTTGATGGAAATCCTTGTCCTGTTGTGTGTTCCTTTGCCTAATGAAGAATTTTGAGTTGGATTCTTTAGCTTTTGTGCTTGTTTATATACTGTCTTTCTTTGACTATATTTTTTTGGAGTAAAGGAGGCTCCTTTTTTCCGATAACAAGTCTATGCTCCATCTAAGCATTAGGCTTTTGTTTGGACGGTGGTACTTAATAGAATTGGTACAAATGATCTACCTTTGACTCAAAGGCCCGAGGATGATTGATTATTCATTGTTTGTGTGACGTGTTTCAAAAGTTCAGAGATAAATGACCACCTTCCTACATTTTTGTTAGAAATCAAATTTGAATCGTAACTTTTCCTTATTTATAATCTTTCCTAGGATTAAGAGAGAATAAATCGTCATTAATATTGATTGTAATCGCTAATTATGCTCCCTTTGGTTGAGCCTTTAGCATCTATATATTTTATTCCTTTCTTACAATAAAATACACAACAGTGAGAGTGATTCAGACTCTTAAACATACTCTCAAACACGGTATCAAAACAGTGCTGAAGCTAAATTAAGAACTTGGCTCTTGGGGTATGTGAAGGAATCTGGCTCATCAAACTTCTAAAGGAGTTAAGAATTCCATACAAAGGCCCCCTGGACCTCTGGTTTGACAACAAGGTAAGCATAGAGATAACCAAGAATTCAGTCTATCATGACCGAAAGTTGAAATTGATAGGTCATTAAAGAGAAAGTTGAAGGTGACATCATCAAATTGGATTATGTATGGTCAGCAGACCAAGTTGCGGACATCAAGACCAAGCCTCCTCCTCGAGTCAAGTTTGAAGGACTTTGAAGCATGCTGGCAATGATAGATATATATTCTCCAGCTTGAGGGGGAATGTTAGAAATCAAATTTGAATTTTAACTTTTCCATATTTACTTCCTATAATCTTGCCTGGATTATGAGAGAATAAATCATCATTTATATTGATTGTTATCGCTGATTATGCTTCTTTGATTGAGCCTTCATCATCTATATATTGTACCCCTTTGTTACAATAAAATACACAACAGTGAGAGTGATTTAGAAACTCAAACATACTCAAACAATTTCGAAGTGGCATGGCAGAGATAGAGTTGACCGTTTAGTTCCTTTGATGAGAGCTGTTCATGTCCAGCTTATCTTTGGGCATTTTTTAGGTATCAAGTTTATGTCTTTTGGACAAAGAAAGGATCATGAAGTTCTTTGGCGGTGTGCATTTTTTGGGGGTTTGTGTTGCCTTTGGTTAGAATGGAACACAGGAGTTGTGAAACCGATATTTTTCCTGCATCTTCACAAGAGGATTATTTTTTTTCTGACCTCTGTGTCACTGTGTTTCAGCAAATGGTCTTTTTAAGGGTTGTCCCTATGAATCTTTAAAGGGATTGGAAGGCTCTCTCGAGTTGTTTCCTACGTTCTTTTTTTTTTTTGGTGGGATAGCCTAGCCCCTTGTATTTAGACTACTCTCTCTCTCTCTCTCTCTCTCTCTCTCATATCAACAAGTCCCCCTCCCCCCCCAAAAAGTACTAAAAAGAGAAATCAATTTGTCCAGCTAAAGTGCTAGTATTATTTTCTATCCATTTTTGGGATTAAGGAGAAGGAAGCTTTTAAGCTTTACTAAAGTGCAGCTTCTTTACTTTCCTGGAGTGTGTTGTGTGCATTTGTTTAAAGTACAATCTGAGTTTTCCAGAAGAGCTATTTAGCCTTTAAATCTTCGATGATATGAGTTTGTGTACTTAGAATGCTGATCATTGGTGCCTTGAGATAAATTTTTATGCCAAATACGAAGAGAAATTGATGGATAGTTTCTTGGGCTTATTCTGTCTCCTTTCTATATTTCATTGTTTATGTATGAGGAATTCCTTTTCTTTGGTTCTGTACCTTTCTTGTCTCTTAATAAAATTCTTCTGTCATTTAAAGTACACTTTACTCAATAGAATTTTTGCCATAAGTTTTACTTTGAAAGGAATTTGCTTAAGCTATGAGAGTGTTTGCAGGTCTAGGATATGTGTTAAGAATCTACCAAAATATGTTGCTGAGGATCGTCTGCGGGACTTATTTTCACAGAAAGGAGAAATAACAGATGTAAAACTTATGCGCACCAAGTATTGTTTTAAAACCTTGGATTTTATTTTTTCTTATTATTGGTATATTTAAAATGTAATAATGTTGTTCGTAATTGTGAATTGCTTATAACGTTTGTTTTTCTCCCTCACCAGAGATGGTAAGAGTCGTCAATTTGGTTTTGTTGGGTTCCGTACAGAGGATGAAGCCAATGTAGCTATAAAATATTTCAATAGATCCTACCTTGACACCTGTAGAATCACTTGTGAGGTGGGTTTTGCCGTCTTAGTTTCTGATACAGACTTGAATTTTTTTTTATAATTGGCAAAACCATTAATCTACTTGAATATCTTCTACTGGAATTGAAAATATTTCCAATGCAAAACTTAATCCTGTGAATGTTTGTGCTTAGTTTGGAAATTGCAAAATGATGAGAAAATAATTATGTATCATTGACCTTGTAATTTTTATTTATATGTGTTATTGATCCGTTTTCTTTCTAAAGATATAAGTAGCATATGGGCAGGTTTATTGAGAAAGATAATACGGTAATCTAACACCTATAAATCTAATACTTCTGAAGGAACTGCAGTGCCCGTAGGACAGACAAATGTGTGATCTTTTCTGCCAGCTTTGATATGATTTCTTCTTTTTCTTAATATTTTGAGCCAAGGGAGCTTTGATGATTAGAAGCATTATGGGTCCACAATAAGTACTTATTCACAAAGGATTTTATTTTAGTGCTTTTGTGAAAAGTGAAAAATTATTTTACTTTTGGTGATATGGTAACCAAAAAGTGCTTTTGCAATTATAGATATTATTCTGATGTAAAGTTATAAATATATCGTTTACTAATCAAACTACTGGAAACAAATCGTGCCTTTTTGGTTTATGAAAAGCGGATAATAAAGAAGAATTTTTCTTTGCCACACTAGACCAATCTGTTCCTCTTTCACAATCTCTCTGCTACAATGACCTGCACAGAAGGTTGGTTCGACTTTGAGATAGTGGCATCCCTTCCCTTGAGTTCCAAGCTAATACATTTCAATCATTGTCACTGCTGAGGTGTTGCAAGATCCAAAACCTTTCTTTTGGGCCAAAAGAAACGGAAGGATAAAATTTATTTTATTTATCTCCCTTTATTTCTTTCTCATTATCAACACAGAACAACAAATATTTTCATGTTTGAAAAAAGTTGGTCAGAATATAGTATACATGTACACGAACTTGTAATCACAGCTTCTGGGTTACTGAAAATTGGCTTTTGCAACAGAATTTTTGGGAAGCCTGAATTTTGAGCTTCTACAGAGCTATATTTGGGCTTTCAAGGGGTTTTACTGGTTTAATTAAAAGTTGATCCATATGTTTTTACAAAAGATGTACTTTTGGTATCGATCAAATCTAAAAAGTCATACCTAAATGGGCTCCGTAGCAAAGCACTCATTCAGACTTGAGTGAGGACTAAATTGCATTCCTGTGGTTCATATTCTATTGATAGTTTTATTAAGGAAAATAAATGATGGAATTGCATACAATAGTTTTGCCAGCTTGTGTAGTTACGTGCCAAAAAAGCAGTGTTACTTGATGGCATGCACCATGTTTCCCAATGAGCTCAATTAGAAAGATAACGAATTGTGACTCATTTTGTCTGTGTTAGGTGGCTCGAAAAGTTGGTGATCCAAATATGCCTCGTCCATGGAGTCGACATTCATTGAATAAAGAGGAAAAAGTGATCCAAGGTGGGAAGAAAGATGCTGAAAATAGAAGTAGTGCTAAGGCACAAAGAGGTGGAGATAATTTGAAGGGGAGTACTGACATTGATGATCCACAACTTCTAGAATTTCTTCAGGTTATGCAGTCACGGGCTAAGACAAAATTGTGGGCAAATGATACATTATCAGTGTTGGATAATGCTAATGAGAAGCAAAAAGTAGCTGAGAATAAAATCAATGATCTCTCAGTTCCAAAGCATGAGTTACTTCAAAGTGGCTCATTAGATGATGGATCCTCAGATGGCTCATTAGATAATGGGCCCTCGGTTGGCTCATTAGATGATAGGTCCTCAGATAGTCATGAATCTGAGAAACAAAATAATCTTGTCAATGATGATGCCATTTCAGATATGGATTATTTCAAGAGTCGGGTGACAAAGGAGTGGTCTGATTCTGAAAATAGCGATGATGACGACGAAGACAACAATGCCTCTGTGAGCAATGATGATGACAATGAAGAAGACAATGATAGTCATGGTGATGAAGATGATGAAAATTGTAATGATACATCTTTGAAAGGAAATGGAAGAGGTGATGGTCAAATTTTAGACCTGTCAGGCCAAGAAGATATCTGTAATGAGGATAATGGCAATGAAAAGGTTGAAGTGAGAGGTCCTTCTAATTCTTCTGGTGATGAAGTACCTGAGCAAGGGGTCCCTTTGTCATGTCTGGAAAATGAGAAAGGAGTGTTTGAGTCTTCTCGACTGTTTGTCCGTAATCTGCCATATACAGCCACGTAATTCCTCTTATTTACGTATCATTTCATTTTTACTTGGTGCTTTTATGCATGTGTCTACGGGTGTTACATTTTTTTTATTTATCAATTAAACTTTTGTCTCAAGAAAGATTTAATTTCACAATTTTGCAAATAAAATACATGACTTTATAATTTTTTGTGCTTTAATGTAACGTCTTTCATATAATTCCTAGTTGGCTTTATCACATTGGACCAATTTTTTTTTGTGCAACAGTGAGGAGGAACTTGAAGAACACTTCAGCAAGTTTGGCACTGTCTCGCAGGTTCATCTGGTTGTTGATAAAGATACAAAGAGGTCCAAAGGAATAGCATATATTCTTTACACACTTCCAGAATTTGCAGCCAGGTACACATGGTTTTTTAACAATTAATCGGCTCACATTTATTTCTAATCCCCTGTCCCGATTGAACTGAATCATTGACTGTTAAACAGTCATAACTAATCTTCTCTTTGGTGGTTTTGTGTCCACAAAAAAGAGAAATATGCATCGGGGATTATGTAAAGTTTCAGACAGCATTGATAGGCTATGAATTTAACAATTGTCATACTATTGAAGTAAATTAGGCATGTCAACTGTGGAGTAAGTTTTCAGTGGATCTTTGAATAATAATGTTGGTGGCTGTTCCTAATATACCTTCCCTGTAAAACACAGGTGTAGTGAGGGGGCATGGTTCTGGAATTTCAATCTAATGAACAATTTACCTTATAATCTTCAAATCTGGATTCTAGAGTCAGCTTTTGAGTTGGAGAGGATAAAATCTATAATTAGGTTAAGTAGTCTGATTGTTGCAATGACATGAAGGATTCCTGTAACTGAAAAATGTTTTCTTCAAACAATTAAAGGTACAGTAGAATCACCCACTGAGGTGTAAATCCAACATCAGTAGGTGTAATCCAGCTGCTATCAATGAGCATTGCTTCGTATGATGCAAAATATAAGACATTCGTTTCTTTTTCTTGTTAAACTATTTTCAGGTTATGCATGCTTTATATTGCATGTATTAATAACTTTGTTTTGCCAATGCTTTATTAATGATAAGACATTTGATTATCAGGGCACGAGAAGAGTTAGACAATTCAATTTTCCAAGGAAGATTGATGCATGTTTTGCCAGCCATGCAAAGACCTTCAGACAGCAAGGAGTATGTAAAATATACACTTTTTTCATATTTTTTCATGCAAAGATCAGGTGTTTTATTTGCATTATTATAACAGTACTTTTTTGGTTTTTCCATACTGTAGAAAGAATACATCGATGGACCAAAGCTCAAGAACTTTTAAGAAACAGAGAGAGGAAGAGCGGAAAGCAGCTGAAGCTAGTGGAGATACCAGAGCATGGAATAGTCTATTCATGCGCTCTGACACTGTATGTTGCTTGAATCTTAATAATGTGCAACAGATGGTTCTAATAAATTGGCCTCTCGTGTAGTCACGAATAAATTTATCTTATGTGTAGTATTTTCCTTTTCCTTTGTTTGATATCAAATTTATTTAATCATCTCATCGGCTATTTTCACAGTGATTCTACATTTCATCTTTTGTATTCAAATATATTATCAACTTCATACGTTTGGGAAAAAATTGATGTGGAGGGAGAAGAAATTTCTCATTCTATCGTGCAATTAGTATGCTTATTTTTGTGATAGAAGTTCTAATATCCCTTGTTTGCTTTTATTTCCCCTTTGAAAAGGCAACAATTAACAAATTGTCTTCTTCCAGCATTAATATAGTGTTTTTGTTGTTGATTTTACTCTATGCCAATGACATTGGACATTCTTTATTTCTCTCTGGTCATACATTTTATACACCTTACCTACTTGCTTATAGGTTGTTGAAAACATTGCTCGTAAATATGGTGTAAGCAAAGGTGATTTACTTGACCGAGAAGCTGATGATCTTGCTGTGCGTATTGCTTTGGGAGAAACTCAAGTGATTGCCGAGACAAAAAAGGCCCTTAAAAATGCTGGCGTGAATGTGGAGTCTTTGGAGGAATTTGCCAATGGCCAAAAAGTCGGTGTGAAAAGAAGCAACCATGTACTTTTAGTGAAGAACTTGCCATATGGTTCCTCAGAAAGTGAACTAGCAAAGATGTTTGGGAAATTTGGGAGTTTGGACAAAATAATTCTGCCTTCAACAAAGACGCTGGCCTTGGTATTCTGACATTTATCTGTTTTTTCAAATTTAATGATGTCATTACAGTTTGATTTTATTTAAATACCTTATTCTGCACTTTGTAGAGAAAGGTCACACTGATTCTTATTTAATTTATGAAAAAATTTTAATTTAGATGCTTAGCATTCCTCTACCTGCTGTAAATAAATGAATCTACCTCATTTTTGGGATCTTGAAATACACTTTGCCAATTTATTTCTTGCATGATCTTGGTGAAATTTTTTCTCCAGCTGTTGGGTCTTCGGTAAGTTGATATTCTTATCTTTGTAAAGCTTTTTTTTAAATATTTGGATTTAATATTTCAGGTTGTCTACCTTGAACCGGCTGAAGCTCGGGCAGCTTTTAGAGGTTTAGCTTACAAGCGTTTCAAGTAAGTATTCCCCCCATCATCTGCAGTGCATATATAACAATGCTCTCTATTTCTTCGGTGTTCAGATGTTTATTGCACAAGTAGTTTTCTGTTTATCTCTTCCTGTTTCTATGTAACTCCCAACGTGACAATCCATTATGGGCTTGTACGGCCTCCCCAAAATCCATTTTTGCGCTTACCGAGACAAAACTCCTCTCACATATTTACCTCGGAATCTATGATCGTTCTCCCAACAGAATTCCCAAACACACCCTATATGTGGTCAGCCCTTTTACTGTGAACATCATTACTGCCCCAGACTAATTATAATGGGTGTGACATCCTAGTGCTACCTGAATTGAGTTCTTTTGTTGGCTTCGATAGATTATAGAGTAAATTACGTGGACTTCCCTTGAGTTTTGCTGAAATTGCGTGTATCCCCTCTATGTTCAATATCTACTTTGATCTCTGCTTAAAGCGAAAGTTGAACTACACTAACCTCCTCTATATTTCCAAAGTTGTATTTTTTGTCCTGCCTTTGTTATTGACTAGTAGATACCTAATTTGTTGTGTGACCAATTAACCCATCACCTATATCCAAACCCAAACACTTCGGCAAAATTAGTCCCTTAATCTACCGACACTTCTGTGAATTCCTCAAAATCTGGCTCATCCACTGATCAAATTCTTAAAAAGCAAGGAGCACGTGTCATCACCAAAGCCAATCACCATGAATTTTTTCATTATTGAAGCGTATCACCCTCAGTTCATATCAAAAGTGTATCATCACAATCTCTTGTATCTAGTTGTTTGAATTGTTAGAAATGATATGTCTGAAAAACTGGTAGTTTAATATAGTGAGGGTTATACACATTCTTCACTTGTCATACGATTGGTACAAGTGATGCATAGAGCCTTGCTCTGTTGCCAACTTCTAGCTTCATTGAGCATTTCATTCACAGGGAAGTCAAACCCAGCAATTCAAACAGAGATGACGACAATGAACATGATGCTTTACGATCTGCCTAATATTTTCCTTTATAAAATTTCAAAGATGCGTGTATCCACTAAATGGGCATTATCCTTTTGTATTTTCTCTCATATAGTGTCTCGAACCAAAA
>JANTPZ010007182.1:0-12014 GCA_025593235.1 Vachellia pachyceras | reverse complement strand
TTCAAAAATAAAAAACTGAAAAGTTTAGTACAATAAAGGTACACTCTACCATTTGAATATATTTTGCTAATTCGGTTTTGGCACAAGCAAATTCGGATTTTTTTAATGCATTAAATTCAAATTTACTTGCAAGTAAATTCAAGTTTGAATTTGATACAAATAAATCCAATTTAATGCATTAAATCCGAATTTAGAATCCAAATTTTCATTTGATACAGTGAAAGCAAAGATCATATTTGAATTTAAAATCCAAATTTCAATTTAACACCGTAGAAAAGAGTTCCAATTTAAATTTATGCTTAGTGCAGGTACAAGAGTTTATCCTGAGATGTTATTCAGTCTTACCATTACAGAGATTTTTTTGCAGGCACACTTGTGCTATTTTGATTGGGATTTTTCTATATATTAGAATCATTATGAAAATCCCAGACATGACTAAACTTGTTATAGACTCAACTTTGAAAAAGAAAGAAGCCAGTTCTCATTTATCAACTCTTGAAATTTATAATTTAGACGACTTTATTGATAATTTATTTTGATAGTTATTATAACAATGGTATCATTGATCTATAAGGCTATATATAATTTTTACAAAAGAATATGAGTGAGATCTTTAGAATAACTCATGGTAGTTGTTTATTTTATTTTATTACTGTTAATTATAGTTGTTATATAAGGACATAAGTTTTAAAATATAATATATTTGATTCAATATCTTAATAAAATACAATCTTCATTTTATTATTTATATTATTTATTTTATGACAAAAAATTTTATTTTTTATTTATATTTAATTTTGAATCATTTTATATCTATAGTAATCTATTTTATGTTTTATTTACGTTAGTATTTTTGTTTTTCATAATATCATTTGATGATATATTATTTTAATATACTAATATTATTATATTTATTACGCTTTTATAATATTTAATAATATATTATTTTAATATACTAATATTATTTTGTTAATTTAATCACATTATTTAATTTTTATATTTATTTATTCATTGTTTTGACTATTTGATTAATAAATACTCATCAAGGGCAATATGGTCATTTATACACTTTTCCTACTTATTTTATAATCATTTTCAACATACCAAACATAAAATTTTCCATCGAACTATGTTTAATTCCAATGCGTATTAAACATGTCACCACTTAAAAATTTTCAATTTCATTCCATTCCATTACAACGGATTCCTTAAAACAAATGGGCCCTAAGTCATTTGTATCATCCTATTTTTAAGACTTAGAGAATCAGTTGTGATTTATACAATGATAAATACTTACATATTCTTGGAGTATCACGCCATCCATGTTCTGTTAAATGAAAATGTTCCAAGTGTCGCTTATTGTGGATTTTATATTCTATAAATTTCTCCTAATTATTTTTCTTTTTCCATATAACCCATTATAATAGATATTTATTATGGAAAATAGAAATAATTAGGAGAAATTTATGGGATAAATATTTATTATGGAAAAAGTGAAATAATTAGAAGAAATTTATGAGATACGTGATCACAATAAATAATACTTAAAACATTTTCATTGAATATAGTATGGATGATGCAACACTTTTGAAGTAGACAAGTATTTTTGTTACAGAATATACTTCAAGGTTATATATTGTGAGAAAACCCAACCTAGAAATCCTCCGGGGAGTTAATCATTAGCCTTTCTCAGATATATATCTGCCGCTGTCCATGTAAAACTCCCGCCAACATCACTCACATTCTCCTCTCTTCTTGCATCTTTACCTCCTCAGCGTTCTCATTTTTGTCTGGTTGGTGGGATTGTTTCAGTCATTATTTCTTTAAGAAACCTGCCCAAGCAAGAGCTTAAGAGGCAAGTGATTCGTTCCAATGATTAATGACTCCCCATCATATAAGACTTCCATTCCTTTGCTGCAAAAACCGCTGCCATCAGTTCACACGCATAAGCTGACAGCTTTTGCTTTCTCAAGACTCAAAGCCTTGCTAGAGAAAGCGATAAGGTCCCCTTGTTCGAATCATCAGCCTTTAATTTATAATGAACTTCCCATCAAAATCAGGCTATGGCAACACAGGTGGTGATCTCAAAGAAAGCGTCATAGTGTTAAAAACCTCCTCACCTTCATTCGACCAGTAAAAAACGCCATCCTTGTTCAAGAGATTGCAAATTCCTCCATAGCCCCTCACAGATCTCCAATTAGTCCCCAAAAAAAAGGTCTGCGTTAATGGTCAAGATGCCTTTTCTTGAAGCATTTCATTGGCAAAGGAACACAATTTCCTATTATACCATTACCCAGCATTACTTTCACACACTAGTAAAAAAATAAAATATATCTATGGATTTTTTCCGCGGTAAATTACCTGTGGATTTTACATTCGCTGGTATTTTTCCAGCGGAATTAAAAATCCGCAGGAAATATTAAATTTTTTTAAAAAAATTTATTTGCGAATTTTTTTTCCGTAGATAAAATTACTTGCGGATTTTAAAATCCGCAGGTAATTTTTAATTTTTTAAAAAATTACCTGAGGATTTTTTTCCGCAGATATAATTACCTGTGGATTTTCAAATCCGCAAGTTAATTTTTTATTTTAAAAAAAGATTACCTGCGGATTTTAAAATCCACAGGTAATTTTTAATTTTTAAAAAAATTACCTATATTTATTTTAAAAAAAGATTACCTGCGGATTTTTTCCATAGGTAAAATTACCTATGGATTTGAAAATCCGCAAGTAATTTTTTATTTTTAAAAAAATTTTAAAAACAAACCCACAAATTCCTTGAGACCTCTAGGTGGAATCAAGAAGAGCAGTTCCAGCTTCAGTGCTACAAAGAAACACTTTAGCCTATCCTCAAGGAATCATTTTGGTTGACCTCGAAGGAATTGTTTTCGGGGACCTTCGAGGAGTCAATCCAGTGGGCCTTAAGAGGAGTCAGTTTAGTGGAGTTAAAAATTCTTATAAGGACTCCACAGCTCCTATTACTAGTACGACCAATTCTCAGAAGTGTGTAAAGAGTGGGATGATGCATCAGGGAAACTATTTGATTTGTTTCAAGTGTGGAAGCCAGGTCATACTCTAGAATCTGTGAGGAAGGCTCTCAAGGAGCCAATGATGCTAGAACTACCATTCCAGGCTGAGTGTTCGCCCTATCACAACAGGAGGCTAGTGCTGTACCAAACCTGATTAAAGGTACTCTCAAACTTCAAGGCCTTGAGATTGATGCTTTATTTGATTCTGGTGCAACACGCTCATTTATATCTTATGCTTGAGTACCTTGACTGAAATTACTTGTACATGAATTGCCTTTTAGTATAATTATCTCTACATCGACGGGAGTCTCAGTGAAAACTTCTAAGGCTTGCTTGAATTATATGATTGAGTTTGATAGTAAAGTCTCAACTATAGATCTTGTTTGTCTACCTATGAAGAGTATAGATATATGATAGTGGGAATGGATTGATTGTTAGAGAATGACGTCATCCTTGATTGTAAGAGAAAGACTATTTCTCTTCAAGTTGCATCTATAAGTTCGAGCAGACCACAATTGTTGTCCACAATATAAGTTGAAAAGAGTGTTTATAAAGGTTATCAAGCATACATGGTATTTTTCTCCATTCAAGGAGAAATAGAAGAAGGAATAGAAGATATAGAGGTGGTAAGTATTTCCAAAGGTGTTTCTGAATGAGATAATGGGTTTACCTCTAGAGCAAGAAGTTGAATTCTCTATTGATCTTGCACCTCGGACAACGTCTATCTTTAAAGCTCCTTACCAAATGTCACCAACAGAATTAGCAAAATTGAAGAAGTAGATTGAAGAGTTATTAGAGAAGGGTTTCATCAGACCCAACGTATCACCTTGGGGATTTCCTGTACTCTTTTTGAAAAAGAAAGATGAAAATCTAATGTTGTGTGTTAATTATCACCAATTGAATAAGGCAACCATAAAGAACAAGTATCTTTTGCTTAGGATTGATGATCTACATGACTAGTTGACTGGAGTATCCATGATTTCGAAGATTGATTTGAGATCAGGCTACCACCAATTAAGGGTCAAAGTTGAAGACATCTCGAAGATTGCATTTTGAACAAGATATGGCCATTATAAATTCCTTGTTATGCCATTTGGGCTAAGCAATGCTCTAACAATCTTTATGGATTATATGAACAGGATCTTCAGACATTACCTAGATAAGTTTATAGTGGTCTTCATTGATGACATCCTCATTTACTCTAAGGATAAGGAAGAACATAAAGGGCATATCAAAGTAGTGTTACAGGTGTTGAAAGAGCATAAGTTACATGCAAAACTGTCTAATTGTGAGTTCTGGTTGAGGGAAGTTAAATTTCTGGGTCATGTGGTATCAGCTGAAGGAGTATCAATGGACCCCATCAAGATTGATGCGGTATTGAATTGGGAGAAAGCATAGAGTGTCACAGAGATCTGAAGTTTTTTGGGATTGGCAGGTTACTACCAGAGATTTATTAAAGGGTTTTCATAAATAGCCATGACATTGACTAAATTAACTAGAAAGGACTAGCCTTATATATGGAACAATACATGTGAAGCAGCTATTCAAAATCTGAATACTAAGTTGACTACAGCACCAGTCTTGTAATCCTAGATCCTACCTAGACTTTCACCTTGTATTCATATGCTTCTAGAAAGGGTCTTGGATGTGTGCTGATGCAAAATGGTAGAGCCGTTGCTTATGCTTGTCCATAATTGAGGCCACATGAAGAGCACTACCCTACTCATGAAATAGAATTGGCAGCATTAGTAGCATTGAAGATTTGTAGACACCATCTCTGTGGTTCACAATTTGAGGTTTTCAGTGACCATAAGAGTCTAATGTACCTGTTTTACCAAAAAGAGCTTAATATGCAACAGAGGAGGTGGATGGAGTTTCTTAAGGATTACGCTATGAGCTGAAGTATCACCCAATAAAGGTCAACATTGTGACAGACGCCTTAAGCAGAAAGTCGATCCATACAGCTCAAATGATGGTATGGCAGCATAAATTATTGGAAGATGTGTAAACTTCCCCTATTGATATAATGTCAGGATAGATCGCTACCATGAAAGCATTGACTTTTGAAAATGTAACTTGGAAAGAAACTAAATTTATGCAATTTTGAGGATGAGTTCTTATTGGGGGCCAGGGAGGATGATGAAGTAGTTATATAATCAAAATTTAAAGTTGGTGAAGATGAGATACTGAGGTATAAAGGAAGGGTGTGTCTCCCTAATGACAGGGAATTAAGAAAGTTTATACTTGATGAAGCTCATAGGAGCAAATACACAATTCACTTAGGAGCAACTAAAATGTACCATCACCTCAAGTGAAATTGGTGGTGAAGAGGTATGAAGAAAGATGTGATCGAGTTTGTTACTCGTTACTTAACTTGCCAAAAAGTCAAAATTGAACATCAGAAACCTTTAGGATTGTTACAGAATTTAGAGATCCCAAAGTGGAAATGATATAACATCTCTAAGGATTTTATCATGGGTCTTCCTCCAATTACAGCTGGGCCTAATGCCATATGAGTCATTGTTAATAGATTGACTAAGTCAGCTTACTTTCTAGTTATCAGGGCTGACTACCCTCTCGAAAAACTATCAATGATTTATTTAAAGAAGATTGTCATGTTGCATGGAGTGCCAAAGAGTATTGTGTCAAATCATGATCCACGATTTACTTCACATTTTTGGAGGTCACTACAAGATGCTATGGGGACTCATTTGAAATTTAGCACCACTTACAATCCCCAAACTGATGGGCAGACAAAGAGGACTATATAGACTCTGGAGGATATGGTGTGGGCATGCGCCATTGAGCTGATAGGAAGTTAGGATAGTTACCTTCCTCTAGCTGAGTTTGCATACAATAATAGATATCACTCAAGCATCGAGATGGCATCTTACGAAGCACTGTATGGAAAGAAGTGTAGGTCTCCTATTTGTTGGACAAAATTGAGTGAGAGAGTTTACTCGGCTAAGATTTGGTAGACTAGACTACTCAGAAGATTAAGATAGTTCAGCAGAAACTTCTTACAGCTCATAGCAGACAGAAGAGTTATGCCTATAGAAGGAGGCAACCATTGGAATTTCTGGTGGGAGAACATATATTTCTGAGAGTCACACCAACAACAGGCATTGGTAGAGCGATTCAGGTGAGAAAGTTTTGCACATCGCTTTATAGGAACCTATGAGATTTTAGAGAGATAGGGCCAGTGGCTTATAGAATTGCCTTACCCCCACAGCTGACAAACCTTCATGATGTCTTTCATGCATTACAACTGAAGAAATATCAATCAAATCCTTTATATGTTATTGAAGCGGATGGGATAAAGCTTAGAGATAATATGACATATAATTTAAGCTAGAGCGAATTGTGGATGCAATGGATAAACAATTACGCAATAAACCATCATGACGGTAAAGGTTTTGTGGAGAGGAATGACTCTCGGTGATACCAAGTAGGAGATAGAGGACAAGATAAAGTAGGAATATCTTCGTTTGTTTATCTAAGTATGTCTCTTAGTTCATATGTCCAATTTTAAGGACAAAATTCCTTTTAGGAGGGGAGAGTTATAGCATCCATATTTTTAAGATTTATAGTTAGTTGTTGTTTAGATTTTATTTAGTCAAAGAAAATAAAATAAATTAAAATTCAAATTAAGTAGGAAATTTTGAATATTTATTCTATGAAAAAATAATAATATTAAAATGTAAAATGAGATCTACCATAAAAGATTTTAATTATAGGTGTGTAAACTTGTCCTATTATTAAAATATGTAACCAAAAAAATCTAAATAACTATTATTATTACTTTCAACATTAGTATTTTATTAATATCATTATTATTATCTTTAAAAAATATAATATTATTATATTTAAGGAAAACCTAACCCTAAACCACTCATATATAAAGCATATTCCCTTCACTCTAAACCCAGCCCAACTACAGTCACCGCTACAGTAACCCCGTTCCTGTATCGCTGCTACAGTACCACATGTACACTTTTCCCTCTCTTTCTTTTTCTTCTTTGGTTATATCAGCAAAAAATGTCTTATCATTCTCTTATTTCCCCTGATTCATTATCTACTACCTCTTTGCACAACCCATTTTTCATGCTTTATGTTTTCCTCTTGTCTCCACCATCAAAACAAGTCTTGTCCATCAGAGAAAAGTGTATGTGTTTGTATGCGTGTGCTACACGGTTTTCCTTTAAAACAAATGAAAGGTCTTGTCTCTTAAGCCTATGCACGAGTATTTCTAAAGTGTCTTTTTAAAAGAAAAAAACAAAAAAAAGTGTGTATGCCTAAGAGCAAAATGATTGTTGTGGTGTCAGGGGTAGGTTTGTATGAGCCAAGTATATGTGGGTGACAGTGGGTAGAGTGAGTATGTGTGTGTGGGTGTTTTTTATTTTTTTAATTTATTTTATTGTATAAATATATATAATGATGTTTATACGTGTATGTAAGTATATGTGAATGTGTATATATATATAGATGTGTGTAGGTGTGTGATTGTACGTGTCAATGGTTAGTAGTGTAGGTGATATAGGGGGTGTGGGTTTTTAGCTTTTTATTATTTATTTTATTAATTGAAAAAAAGACATTTAATATTAAAGGAGCAAAGCTATAGACAACACGTACATGATGAGCATAAAATCCTCTTATTCCATCAATCCTTCTGAAAGTGTCTTGTCTATAAAATATATATTAACACACACACACACACATATATATATATATATAGAGCCCATACATGTATTGCTTCCTTATGTCTTCACCTTTAAAATCATTTAATCTTATTCCATAAGAAAACAGAGAATATATAAACACACACACCCCCCTATATAAGTGTGTACGTATGTGATGTGTGTGTGAGAGAGAATGTGTAAGAGTGTATGGACCTTTTATTTTTAAGCAAAAGGAAGATGATCCAAAAAGGCATGGATATGTGCTGTGTGTAGGTGTGTACATTTTCCTTTTTGTTTTCTTTTGGTTTTTTTATTGCACCTTGTGTTGTGCTATGTGTGTAAGTAGGTAGTGTGATTTTTCTTAAAAAATGAATGAATAAAAACATATTTTCTGTATATGTTAAAATTTGAATATCGAAATAAAAAATTATAATATTGTCATTATTTTCACTACTTATTCATTAATACTATTGTTAATATTGTAATTATTTCCTTCTACTCAAACATTATGTAAAAATTATAAGAGAGATTATATCATGTAAAAGAATATTTTACCTTATATGAATGAATAAGACAGCTTATAAATTTGAATAATATATGGGTGTAAAGGGTAGCCTTATGTATTTAGATTTATATTTGAAGCAACTTTAGAATAGGTTAAGTAGTCTATTGATATAAATTATTGTGTAAGATTTTGTAAACATTCATTGAGGATTTTAGAGTGACTTTTGTGTGCTTACTATTAAGCTAGGGAATAGCAGATAACTCTGAATATTCTTCCATATACTTGTGAACCACATATAATTAAATTGTGAATAAACTATATTTTATGAATTTTTGGACTGAATTATATAGATTTTAATATTTTAATCTTCAAAATATAATTTGTCATGAAAATTTTTATAACTGTCATGGTGATTACATTGTGATAGAGTTGGAGTAAGGAGGAGAAATATGTATGATAAGATTGTTATTATGTTATAAGCCATCACTTGGTGCATTGAATCGCATTTGTCAGGGCTCCTTTAACCGTGCCTTTCCTTTGGCCATGATTGCATTGGAATTGTAAAACATGTGACACCTCCTTCGTTTTCTTTTAAGGAGGGGAGCCATAGTCCAGACTTGAGCTCTACACTTTTGCCGGGTGTATCTTAAGAAACTAGTGAGCTTGAGACAATTCAATTACATGGATAAGTTTCTGTTGGACTATGTGTTAGCCTATGGCTCTAGTCAGAAGAATAAAGATGGTCAGTGATATAAGGGTGGTTGCACATTGCATTATTTGCGATGTTGGTGTAACTTACATAATTATGAAAAAATATATATGAAATTGTTTTTACGATGTTCTTTATATATACAAATGTATTTGTAACTCAATTCTTTTTTCAAATTATATGCCGTATGCTTGTATGTGGTAGAAACTTTCAGTAGTTACTAGGGCCTGGAATCTCACCCCTTATATTAAAATTTTTTCAGGTGATTATTTTAGTAGGTAGCAAGGGAAGGCACATATGGAATGAGCCTTATTGGCTCTGTTTTGCTCTTGTCACATGCTATAATTTTAAATTTCTATGACTTTAAGACTTCTATATTTTATTTTTATTTACTTTGATATTTTGGGAGGATTTGTATTGCTATTAACAATGTGTATTTCGGTTGGATTGACAATATGTTTTAATGAATTGGTGTTGGAAATTCTCATTATTTATACATGGCAAAATGTTCGTTAAGTATTTCAGTTCAAAATTTGGGGTGTTACATATTAAAATCATAAAGTAACTTTTACAAAAGACTTTGTTATCATCATCATCATAAACAAACCATGAAGTAATATTTTTCAATATTAAAGTTATTTATGGCTTCTAACTATTAAATAAGAATACATATATATAATATATCACTTCTGTCCTATAATCGCAAAATACAAATAAAAACTATATGGATTCTCACCATTTAATAATTTAAGAAAAATAAAAGTTAGATCTATGTAAGAAAAACTATAATCACAATGCTCAATGTAAGTCTAGCATTTCAAGCTAAAAGATAATTGGCAACATAGGTCCTCAAATTCCATCAAGGAGGAGACCTATTTATTGTATTATTTTATAAACTTTACTAAAACCTTATTTAAAAAGAGTGAGACCTAACCAATATGAGAAACCAACTCTAGTTATTATCTAAAGGACTGGGGAAAACATAAGCCGAGTTAAGAAGAGAGTACTAGAAATTATCAAATGGACTGGAAACTGAAAAAACTTGTGACTACTTGAATGCAGATTCAACCTTAATTGTTCAAAAAGCCAGAACTAATAGTTCAACTGGCTAATAGGTTTGTTTGGAAAGATGGATAAGGGCAAGAGTGAGAGCGGTGGAGATCATGGTGGAGGTATAGAGTAGTACCTGGAATACGGGTTGGCCCGCCTCAACCCACGACCATATGGGGTCGGGCTGTTCAAGTTCGCCATGGCGGGTTGGGGGGCCAGCCTGCCATTTTTTTTAAATTTTTTTATTGTTTTAGTTATACATGCCTCTTTCTCTTTCTCATGTAGTCCTATATGTAATGCTTTCTAATCAGCAAGAGTATACATAATAATGCTTTCTTTTCCCTATAATTAGGGACACATTGATCTATATGAATTTGAATATACACTTTAATGATTGAGTTCCATACAAAAGTTATGATAATTAAATGGAGAAAATACATTAAAATAAATAATGTGTGAAGTACAATGATTGGCCCCTAGGGTACAATTTTTAGAAAAAATGCCATCACTTTTTCTACTCTTTCTTAATTCCAACCTTACCCTTGGTTGACTTTGACATTTTTGGTCAACTTTGACTTTTGGTTTACTTTTGACCAAATTACCAAAATGTCCTTATTATTTGATGACATTTTGTGCCCTGGGCCTTTTAATCAAAATGACCATTTTACCCTTGTCATTTGTGCCAAATGACCCTTTTGCCCTCTGGTCATTTTTCTTAGAATTCTCAAGACTAGGGACTTAGTGGATTATCCTTTCTTGTCTATAGGCATTTTCCTTTCTATTTTTCTTATATATGGGGCCTTAAATCATTTCTTAATTCATCAGTTTGGCCTTTATTTTCGTTTACAAAATTTGGGATATTACAATAGTCACCATCCAAGAGCCTTAAAACTTTTACAAGTGGAGCCACACACTTCAAACAATATTTGATAGAACCCTAGAATCGAGCATCTTTAAAAACCTTATTCACCACTTCCTTACCCCCACTTTTACTAGTATAAGAACTAGAAACCCAATCTTTTAAAACAGACATATTTTGGAGAGCATTCTTTTGCTCCAATATGCAATTCAATGTAAGATAAGAAGTTACAAATCTTGTCACTTCCAGTTTAGCTAATTCTTTTCCCTTAAAATACTTTCTGTATAAGGTAAGGCCCTATGTATACCAATAGATGAATGCTGTTATTTTCTTTACATTTGTAATGGTATTATAAAATACAGGAAGTTGCCCAATGTCATCAAGAATTAAATCAAGGCAGTGAGCTACACCTAGGGACCAAAATAATTGGTTCACTTTTCTTCTAACATCTTCCCTGTTGACACAAGATTTGAGGCACCATCAATAACAACTTGCACTACATTATCCTCCATAATTTCCTCAACTATGTTGTCTAGTAATTCAAACACTTTTTAGCATCCTTAATCACACTACTTGTATCCAAAGATTTTAGAAAAATTGTCCCACTAAGATTGTTTACCAAAAAATTAGTAAGCGACCTCCCTTTACCATCTGTCCGACCATCACACATCAAGGTACAACCCCACTTCTCCCATTCCTTCTTATACTTCTCTAAACTTTCATGAATTTTATCCACTACATTTTTCAAGGAACCCTCACCTAATGATAAGTAGGGGGTTTCAAACCTCTACCATATTCACCAACAGGGTTTAGCAATTGAATAAATAATAGACTCATTAACAAATTGAATGGTAACACATTACCATATATGCATTTACAAATCTTGAATTATCAGTTCTCTATCTTTAAACATTTCTAAAATCTGGAATTGATGATCAA
Source organism: Vachellia pachyceras (assembly GCA_025593235.1). Taxonomy (NCBI): domain Eukaryota; kingdom Viridiplantae; phylum Streptophyta; class Magnoliopsida; order Fabales; family Fabaceae; genus Vachellia; species Vachellia pachyceras. The sequence continues at coordinate 244 of JANTPZ010007182.1, read as the reverse complement.
GAATGATTTATCACTTTTGATCTGATTTATTCAAGAGCATAGCTGAGTACATAAATAGAGTAAATTAGAGTTAACTAACTACCTAAAATCTAGGAATATCTAATTTGAATTAGATAATAGAATCTAGGAACTAACTACCTAGAATTTAGGAATATCTAATTTGAACTAGATAATAGAATCTAAGAATATCTAATTTGAATTAGAATATAATCTGATTCAAATATCCTAATATTAAGTAAAAAGA
>JANTPZ010007181.1:0-10490 GCA_025593235.1 Vachellia pachyceras | reverse complement strand
GGAAGAAATGAAAACGAAAATCTCAGATATTATAACACAAAAACCAAAAACACTAATAATTTCGAACCCAAAAAAACTACCTGGAGCTAGATTATGGGTGGGGAAAATAATTCCTTTTACTTCCTTCCCCCCTCAGATTTTCTCCCCGGGAATGACCCAGAGAAAACGCTGGGTTGACGACGAAGAACTTGCAAACTTCGTCCGACCAGGATAGAATTACGATAAAAAATCATATATATATATATATATATATATATTAAAGGGAAATTAATTTTTTTATGCCAACTCTTAAAACTTGTACAATCAATTACTAAAATTTAATTTTTTTATATTTTAATTTTAATTTTTTATTATTTATAATTTATTTTTATAAATATAGAAAATAAATTATAAAATAGTTAAAGTTAGAGCTACAGTAAGTAAAAATTTTAAATATTGAATTATAAATAAATTAAAATTATAAGATTGAGTTACATTAAATTAAAATTTATATAGATTTTGTTGCAACTTTAGAGAAAAGATTAAGTTCCCTGAATGTTCTGACTTCTTGTATTTTTTTGGGCTGCTTGAATTATTATTTTAATTAATTCAATTAAATTGTATAGTAAAAAACTATCAATTTTTAACCACTAAACTTTGTATATAACATAAAAATGTGATTTTATACTTTATTTATAACAATAGAAGTAATATATATATATATGCAATAAAAAATAAATATGTTATCACTTAGCAAGTAAAAATAATTAATGTAATTTAATATTTAGCATAAATATACTTTTTATGAAATTTATGAGTACCTTTATATTTCATGTGTAATTGTGTGCAGAAAAATGGTTAGAAACTACCTTATAAATTTCTCAAACCACATTTGGTGCAATAAATAAGGTAAATGACAGATTCCAATCAATCTTCAATTTGGGTTTGCTATTTGGGGGGAAAAGACAGAACTACCCCTTAAATATTTGAGAAAGAAAAGTGTTATCTTCTACTCTTTTTTACTCTAACATCATTTTGTGGAGTACTGACAACTCTTTTAAATTGAATGATAAGTAATGAGACAAGTCTTCCATTGTCATACCTTTGTTTATTTTATGATTTTCACAAGTTGTCCGTTTGTGTTCCTATGTTGTTTCTTTTTTTTTTACCTATCCCAATATTATTTCATTGAAGTGTGGAAAACAAGTTCTCTTACGCTAGCGTACTAGCAAGTATTCATTACGCATTGACAACCTTTCGTAAGTGTTGACAAGCATTTTTATGTTATTGGCAATTTCTCAATTGTGGTGCCCATAATGCTCAGTTACGTTAGTTAACAACTTTGTATAAAGTACTGACAATTCCAACAAATGTACTGACAACTTATTATATAGACCAGTGGGGTTCAAGTTGGTCGAGACAAAGATATTTCTAGAGGTATCCTTGTGGAGCGGTGAAAGTTGGCCGCGACAAACTTCATTGGTAAACAACTTTGGATAAAGTATTAATAACTATGACAATTATATTGACAACTTATTTTACCTTTCTCTTAATATCTATTACGTAACGTCTATGGTTTTTCTTTCCTATATGTAGGCAAATCTTAATAAATTGATAACTTTTACGAAAGGGTTGACAAGTATTCATATGTTATTGACAACTTTTCAACTGTCCATTATCTCCATTACATTGGTTGACAAATTTCATAAGGTATTGACAACTCCAATAAACGTATGGGTATTGACAACTCTGACAAATGTATTGACAGCTTATTTTATCCTTTTCACAACATATACACATGACAGAAGAACTCACATATTTGCAAAGGACACAAATAAACATTAACATTTCACATTCAATTATTATTTTTTTACTATTACCAATTGAAATAACATACATTACACTTATATAAGAATAAACTATAAGAGTAAATAACAACTTATACATTTTCAAAATGACAAATGAACATTAGGATTTCACCTTCACCTAATGTTTTCTTATCATTGCCAACAAAAAGTATATATTACTTACATACTATAACCCATATACCACAAACATTGATAAATGTCATTGATAACATTGTCAAAGAAAGTAACAACTGCACTAATGACATTGATAACACTTCAGTATCTATATATTGAAGGAAGTGTTAGAGGTCTCTTCTTCTGCCAATGCTAGTTGCTCTCATCCCTCTCCCATAGATTGCAAGAAGAGAGGAAGAAGATGAAAATGATGATGGTGTGACATTTTGGACAGGACTGAGAATATTTAAAGGTTGTTTAGTCTTTTCCTTTAAATTGTGAAATTCCAAATTGAAGACTAATGTCAATCTTTTTTTTTTCTTTATTCATGGCACTATATGAAGTTTTAAATATTCGAAAGTTATTTTTCTGTCATTATCCCTTGTGTATATCTATATTTACTTGTATTATCTGAAAAATGCAAAAAAAAAAAAAATTCATGAGAGCCATATCATTTAAAATAACGTAAATACGAAATAAAACTCAGTGCTGTTACGCTGCGTTCGATTTGAAATATTAGTTTTTTGCGCCGAAATGAATAATTTGACAGTTGATTCTTTTATTTTCTTTTTCAACTAGCATTTATAGGTTACCTATTATTTCTTTTTTTTTTTTTGTCATTGAAGTCAAAATCAAAAAGTGGCCTAGATCTCATCTGATGATTGATACAGTTAGTCAAGTACCATAATTGAATTTCACTCGTTGGAATCGAATGCGAATATTCCTTTAATTTTTAAGGGTGAATAACGCTTTCTAGTATTAAAGTTTCACACAATTTTGGTTTTGGCCCTCAACTTTATAATCGGTAGCTTTAATCTTTTAAGTTTGCTCCATTTATAGCCATTGGTTCATAAAGTTTGAAAAATATTTGGAGCTACATTTGATAGTGCTAATTTTGCTGATGTGGCGGCAATTAACTCCGCTAAATTGCTTATATGATATACTAAGTAGGTAGCTGATTTAATAAAATATATTTAAAAATAAAAACTTTTATGTTTGAAAATATAATAATAAAAGAAAGAAAAATAATTTCTTCTGTAGATAAAGGGAAGGTAGGCGGCAATCGCTCTAACGAATAGTGGAGGAGGGACGATTTGACTTTGTTGAAAGAAAAAATGTTTTCTTATTCACAATCTTCTATATGATTTTAATCTCGTTTTAAATCCCTTTATCTATATATATAGTTTTCTATCCGACATCTTCACCATATGAATTTTCCTTTCCAAATTTTTATCACATTTGTGTTCTTGCATTTGAGATATCCAATGTTCTTTCTTTGGGTAGGTCAAAATTATTAATTTTGAAGTGAAGTGTGATGACTTTTAGTAAGAACTCTTTCTCGTAAATCATGTAAACAACTTAACGAAGTTAGCGCCATGTTGAAAAAATTAACACCATTAACTGTAGCTAAGTCCTTTCAAACTTTAGGGACTAATGATTATTAACGGAGCAAACTTGAAGGATCAAAACCATTAGTTTTAAAGTTGAGTGATCAAAACTAAAATTAGATGAGACTTCAAAGACCAAAAGTGATATTAACCCCATTAAATCAATTACCTAATCAACATGCCACATAAACAACTTAACGGTTTAGCATCATGTCAATGGAAATAACGGTACTCCAAATCCTTTTCAAACTTTAAGGACGAACAGTTAAAAGTAGTGCAAACTTGAAGAATTAAAACCATCAGTTTTAAAGTTAAAGGATCAAAACTAAAATCGGGCAAATGTTTATGGACCAAAAAGTGGTAGTACGTGCCCCTACTTTTTATCAACAAATGCGAATATAATTAGAACTTGGGGATATGATCAGTGTATTAAATAAAAATATTAATAACTATTCGTTACTGTTAATTAATTTTGAGCTCTATACAAATATAGTTAGCCCAATCTCATTTAAGGATAATCTTTGTATATCATCTTCAATTTTTTTTTAGTTTGGTTTGTAATACTTACATACTTTTGAATGACATTTTTTCCTCTTTTGGGGTATTTCTGCAAATGTTTTGGCATGATGACTCCATGTGGGGCAACCGCGTGCATGGCTAGGGTGGTACATTTAGTAAAGAATTAGCTCATAACTCATCTTAAAGTCGTGAATTCAAATTTCACTGTAAAAACTTTGTTTGTGGGCGATTTATAAGTACTTCTATAAACGTTCTCTAAGTGTGAAGGCATGTCCTGACCCTAATGAATTCTTAGGACTCAACTCGCATAAACTTTTTTATAGTAAAAAAGGCCATGTCTCATTAGACTTCATCATTGACAAGTTTGACCCATTTTTTAAGTGTATGCGTGAGGTCTATTACATCTATCCCTTTGAAAAAAAAACGTTTAGTAGCTCACAATAAAATTTAAACATGTCAAAAAGCCAAAATTACATGAACCAATCTAAATTATCCAAAATAAAATAATAAAAATGATATAAATTAATATATATATATATTTATTTATAACTATCTCGGAACAAAAATAAAAGCAAGAACAGATTAATAAAAACAGGAACTTAAAAACAAGAACAAATGGAAAATGTGAAACAGCGATAATTAAGTTCCTCATTCTTCACCAAAACAAAAAAAAGTTCCTTGCAAATTGCCTCCACAGCCAACCTATTCTCCATGTCTTTGCCACACGGCCACACCCAGAAGCTCCAAGCACTTGCTCACTAACATCAAAAGAACACATTTGCTTGCCAGTGCAAAGCTGCAACAATAAAAATTAAAAAACAGATAAAAATCATTATCAACCTAAATAATCAACTAATTATAATTAACCCCAATAATATTCATCAATTGATGATTACACACACACACACACACACACATATTACCTTATTGATGGCTGATAAGGCTTGTGGGGATTCACAAGAACCCTTTTGGAAGGATCCACAAGAACCAGTAGGCTGGCCAAAGCTAGCGAACTTGAACTCAGAGATGACTTGGCCTTCATTAAAAGTTAGCTCCAAGTTGTGATTTTCATTTGCACAAATATTTTGAGGTGTCAAAGTCCCAATCCTCACATCACTTGGACTCCCTCCCTTGTCCTCAAACAATACCAATGAGTTCAACCCTGTTGGATTCAGAAATGACCTTGGAACATGGTACCTTCGGGATCGTCATCCAAAAAAAAAAAAATACAAACCCGTATGTTAGTTCGTTAATTATAAAATCACACTATTCATAAAGTAGTAAAGAGAACGGGAGGGAGGGAGGGAGGCTACGAGGTTACATGGGCTCAACATTATGTTGGATGTCAGATGATACCCTTGACACCTCTCTCTCTCTCTCTCTCTCTCTTCTCTCTCTCTCTCTCTCTCTCTGTCTCTATGTGAACCCTAATCCTTTGGGAAGAGTGTAGGAAGGCTTTAAACTATATATTATGCACAGTTGAAGATAAAAATTGAGGAGAAAGATAGATGATTAGGGTTACCATCTTTGAGTGGGGTTACCACAGTCGGCGTGGCATTTACTAGGGTTATAGGGTCCACGTTAATCATAAGATGCTGAGCAACCGCCTTCATCTGAAACTAGTGGCGGAGCCACCTTATAGTGAGGGTGGGCAAACACCCCCACTCAAAATTTTTTCATCTATGTAAATAATTATTATATTTAAAACCACTCAAATTATCTATACTAACAATTTTGTTATCATTTATTTGAAAATAAAAAACTTGCCCCCAATGATACAGAGTTCTAGCTTTTCCACTGCCTGAAACGTAGCTTGGCCAATACCTTCCAAGGCTGTTCCCATAACCCAAGCTTCGCCTTTCCCTAATCCCTTCAAATCAACCACCACTGGATCTGTTTCCCATGGAGTCTTGAACCATGTCTATACATATTTTCGACACCAACGTTATTAATTAACGGACAAGAATATGTACGAATTGAACATGTTTGATTTTAAGTGTGAAGTAGTATTTGTACACCCTGATTTTTACGTTTTCAAAGAAGAATTTTTTTTTTTATTTTGGTTACCTTGTACCAAACTAGGGCCTTGTTCTTTGGGAGGTCAAAGAAAAGCCAAGGCTTAATGACATTTGGGAGGCTATAGAGTTGATTAAGCTGACCTTGCAATCCAACTTTGTAAGTCCATTCATTCTTCGAGATATCAACTAATATTTGCTCTTTACCATTAGTACCATTTGTTGCCAACACAACAGGTCCCAGGATTCCCACTTGCACATCGGCAAAGTTTGCACCATAGTTCTATATGTTCATCATCCAAACAAAACAGAGATAACTGTCAGATTATATAGAATTAATCATCAAAATCCAGATTTATCTTTTTTTTTGTTTTTAAAAAATATTTTTAATGGGTCCATAATCTAAAATAAAGATAGTCTTATATCTTTCAAAAAAATGATTGTTTTATTTAGAAAGCATCGGTTAATTTAGTTAACTATATATTGATCCTACCCAAATCAAATTAGCTACGTAGCTCATACATTTAAGTATAGGAAGAGTACATGTGACTTACCAGTAATCGAACAGTGCCACTAAGAAGAGCGATCTCGTTCCTTCCAGGTCTCAGTTGGATCTTGGACACATGCTGAAACTGATAGTCAGTAAATGTCGCATCTGCCAACCACATCATCATGATACATAAAATTAAAATATCAGATATCCAACCAATTTTGGATAAAATAGACCAAAGTGAGATGTAAGGGAAAATATTAAGTTCAACAAGTAATAAAGACTAATGATTTAATTACTAAAAAATCTTAATAACATAGGATAAATATAAATTTATTGTCATTTTACAGACTTTTAGGTAATTAAATTCTTTCCTTGGAGCCTTATAATAATTTTTCAAAACAAAATTAAAACAATCACAAATGGAAAATTAAACAACAATAATGAAGTTCCTCATTTGCAAATTGGCTTCACAACCAACCTCTTCTCCATGTCTTTGCCACACCCATATGCTCCAACCACTTGCTCGGTAACATCAAAAGAACACATTTGCTTGCCAGTACAAAGCTGTAATAATTAAAAGGGTTAAGTAGCATTTTTACCACTGAAGTATACACATTAGAACACTGAGTATCTAGAAGTTTTCTTGAGACCAGATTCACCCCGGAAGTTTATAAAACGTAGCATTTTTCATCTGGAGCAACGGATCTTTAACGGACATTTGTTTTCATTCAAATAAGACATATGTTATTTGAATGAAAGACTCCTCTTCAGTGTAAAACTTATTCAATGACAAATCATTCATTCAAATAAGTTGAAGATGAAACACTTCATTCAAATGAGCTCTAAATCAAATATCAAGTCTAACTTAAAAAGTATGTAACGTCTACATTGGAATTCCAAATTTGACAAATGACCTATTGTTGGAAATTCTTTTAAGTCTACTTTCAAATGCGATAAGTTTAAAATCAATTAGATATCTGGACTGCGAGATATCATTAAAAAAATTGAACATATATCTGGAATAAACGTATTCCTGATATATGTTCTGTTTTTTGATTATATCTCTCAAACCACATATCTAATTGATTTCAAAATTATATCATTTGAAAGGAGACTCAAAGGGATTTCCATATATATGCTGAATATAAAAGGAGACTCAAACCACATATGAAAGGAGACTCAAACCTCAAAGGGATTTCAAAATTATATCATTTGAATTTGAAAGGAGACTCAAACCACATATACGCTGAATATGATGCTTTCATTCGAATAACATATGCCTGATTCGAATGAAAATAAATGTCCGTTAAAAATCCGTTGCTCCAGGTGAAAGTTACTACGTTTTATAAACTTCCGATGCGAATCTGATCTCAAGAAAATTTCTGGATACTCAATGCTCCAATGTGTATACTTCTGTGACAAAAATGCTACTTAACCTATACTTCCGTGGCAAAAATGCTACTTAACCCTAATTAAAAAAACAGATAAAAATCATTAACATATTTCCAAAATCAATAGTTGTTTGGTTGCCATAACTCATAAGTCAGAGCCATCTCCGATGCTATAAGGATCTCATGGAGCTGGTTGAGATGATCCCACTTGGGTTGATTCAGATTAACTATAAAATTTATATATTATTATAATTAATTAAGCATTGTTTTCAGTAATTAAGATAATTACGAGGCTAAATAAAAATATATAATTTTTTATTTACGTATAAATACCATATTCATCGAGAGGGGCATTGTAATAATAAGAAGTGGTGATGTATGATCCTCCAGCAGTACAACCAAAATTGGTACCACCATGGTACTGAAAAAATTTAAAAACAAATCAATTAATTAAAACAATCATAATATTAATTAACAAATAGTATATAAATATGAAATTTATTAATTTAATTACCATATAGTAGTTTTGGAGAGTACCACCGTAGGTAAAAGCTTGCAACAGCATAAGCAACATATCCTTTGCAGTTCTATGAGGATGTTGACCACCCCAATTCTTATACCTAATGAAAATTCAATTAAACAAAATTAATTAGTGAAGACAATATATATTAATTTTACTATAATTAAACACATAAATCCAAAAATTTATTAAAGGGAAAAATCAATATTAACTTACCAGCATATCCAATTTTTAGTCCACACCTTGGGTGATTTTGTTTTTGTTGGGAGTGAATTGATCACAGTAATATCCATTGCATGTGTTAATCTAATTAAGGAATTCAATTAAATAAATACAAAAGTCTTTGAATCATTTATAAAATAAATATATGAAAAATCATAAACATTTTATTTAGTTTAAATTTTTAATTACCAAAGGAACACGAGTGAGATGAGTCTGCAAGTTAGTTGAGCACACCGATTAACATATTCTTTTCCAACTTCACCATAACATTAAAAATTAAAAAACAAAAAAAATATAGTTAATAACTGAAAAATAAGATTGAATTCAAAAATTAAAATCAATCCATTAACAAATATTTTAAAATAATAAAAACCTCACTATGAGGGTTGTGAACCTTTGCATCTCATCCTATATAATTTAATAGAAATTAAAATTATTATTAGTATAATTATAAAAGGAAGTTATTAAGTACAACTGAAATTAATTAATTAGTTAATTATCAAATGGAATAAATAAATAAGTTCATTACTTAAGTTAAATATGTATTTGAATGAATTATAGATACACAATTAATATAACAAATGATAGTTAATAAGAACATGGCCACGTATAGCTAGGCTCATGGGCGTTCCAGAAAACATAAGTCTCAATTACATTAAGACCACCTTCTTTTGATTTCCTAATAAAATCGGGCCACATCTGTGATTGGAAAAAAAAAATCATTTCAAATTTTAAATAAAAAACAACAACTTAAAATATCAAAATTGCGTAAAAGTATCATAAACTTTAAAGATAACCCCCAAATTCTTAAACTTCATTTTTCGTGTTTCATGAAAAGAAAAAATTATATATGCATATAGCATAGTAAAGTTCATTGGCTACAAAAGTTACACATAAATACTGATGAAGTTAACAGTAAAGTATTTTAGAAAGAGAGAGATTTTGTAAGGAATTCTTATTATTCGAATGGAAATCAACGTGGTTATTAAATAGCCATACACAGCAAAACAGAAATCACCATAAGTAAGGAGTTTACTGCCAACATACTTCTAACTAGCAAGTCCTATTCTAAAGCAAAAAGTCCCGAATAAATTTGGATTTTATTTGACTTATTCCTAACAATTCATCCCTTAAACTAAATTCTTTAGCACAAAGACACTACAAAACAAAAGGTATTTAGCAGCGGTTATTCCATACATTATAGCAGTTATAACCGCCACTAAGACACATTGTAGCGGTTAGAAAAATCCCCGCTAAATTCACCGTAGCAAGCTAATTAGTAGCGGTTAATTAGAACCGCTGTGCACACAGAAATAAGCGCTACCACTTTTTGCAACGCACATTTTGTAGCGTCAAAACACCGCTGCTAATATGGCCGAAAATGAAATTTCAAATATTATCTTAATTATTAGCAGCTGTTCTATAACCGCTACTATTTTTAACTTAAATATTCCCGCCCATTTTTGAAATTTTCGTCCATTATTAGCAGCGCTTTCATAACCACTATTAGATTGAAATTTAAAATTTCGCACCTTTTTTGCCCATTATTTGTAACGGTTAGAAACCGCTGCTAAATGTCAGTGAAACGTTAAAAAAAATTCTATCCAAATATACAGCCTTTTTTCGGCCACTGTTTTTGTAGCGGTCAGAAACCGCTGCTAAATGTTGTAAAAAACAAAAAAAAACACTTACATCTGTAGCGGTTTCACAACCGCTACTAAATATGATAAATATTAAAAATAAAAAAATTATTAATTTTTTAAAAAATAATAAATTAATGTTAAAAAATGATAAACATTAAAAAATTAGTAATATAATAAATTAAAAATATCATTAAAAAAATCAATAAACTTTATTTATACACACGTTTATAACATAACATAAAAGCAAAAGATCAAAACCACATAAAGGTTAAAACAGAAAACCACAAATTTCAAAACAT
>JANTPZ010007180.1:0-15065 GCA_025593235.1 Vachellia pachyceras | reverse complement strand
CTTTGCCTTCTTGGAAACAAGCTTGGTACTCTTTGGTCTTACCAAATCAGCCATTGCCCTTGCCTTTCCTTTTATTACCCTTTCATTTCTAAACCATCAAGATAGTTGTGAACTTTTCTTAATGTTTTTCTTAGATGTTTTGAGTATCCCATGCAGTTTAAAAATTGATTTCTCCATGTCGTTCATATTATAGTTAATGAAAAACTAGTCATAACTTTCTGAGAGTGAGTTTAAGATCAAATCCATAGCTAACTCATGGCTCATGGGAAATTCAAGCCTCTCAAGATTATCAATGTAGCCTTTTTTTTCCTTTAACATATGAGATCTAACTGATGCTGTAATATCAACCCTTTACTGTAAACTGAAATAGAGGCCAAACTTATAGTTATGAGATGAGATAAGATAAGGCCCATAAATAAAAGTACAGAAAGAGAAGATGTCAATGGACCAAAGAGACATTGGTCAATTTAGTCATGAGGCTTTGAAATTACTAAGAATGTAAGCCAGGGACATAAATGTCATTAAGTATAAAGACTAAGGCCAATATGGTCATTAGATAAAAAGGGTCAAACCGGTAGTCAAAAGTTAAGTTAGAGCCCACAGATAGAAAGCACGAAAAAAGATGATGCCGATGGGTTAAATAACCCAAAGTCAGACCTGGCTCAGTGGGAGAAATTTCATGAGAACTCTGCAGTTAAGCGTGGTCACCCTGGAGTAGTGTAAGGATGGGTGACCTTCTGGGAAGGACCCAGATGTCATTATGCGAAAAGATCAAGGGCAAAAAAGTCAAGGGCAAAATGGGAATTACGAAAAGTTAGACAGTGTAAAGCATTTTGGTCATTAAGAGAAGTGTAAGGGCATTTTGATCATTTGACAAAGTCAAAAAGTCAACTATTGACCAAAATATCAGAAAAAGTCACAGATGCCCAAAGGATAGAGCAGAACTCACTGATTAACAGAGTTTCAATAGATTGCTGAAAATCGGCCTAGATTTTTATTTATAGAATTTTGAAGATTTAATGGTTGAAAATAATTATTTGAGATATTAGGATACCTCAATCAGTTGAGTTCAGGGCACAGAAAAATAAAGTGAATTTTATAGTAATTAATAAAATTATTGCCTAGTATACGATTAAGGCAATTTTCTCGAAAATCGAGAAAAAGACCCGAAAATCCCTAAAATATAATTTATTTCAAAAATTAATTTTGGACAATATAGAGTGAATTTTGGGAAAATAAAAAGGGCTAGATTATCAGTGAAAAATGTAGAAATTTTTAAAGCCCTAAAAGTATTTTGCCCCGATTGCACGTTTTCAGGGGTTTTGGATAGGATAAAATAACCCTGTTAATTTTGTTGAGATCAAGGGGTATTTTGGGGATAATAATTTTGCCATATTCAAGAGGAAAATAAGGAGATTAAATGAGGAAGAAAATATCTCCAGAAAAGTAAAAAAGATTTACCGGAATAAAGTTATGTTTACAGGTAAAAAGTGTAATCGATAAAAGTAATTGAATGGGTTTTAGTTTGGTTAGCCTAACCAAGTTTTAACCCCTTATTTACACCCAATCATTACCACTTTTATATCCCGTTTGGTAAGCGGAATTGGTTTGGATGGAATTGGAAGTGGAATTGGAAGTGGAAGTGAGATTAAAAATTTGTTAGGTATGCTGGAAGTAGTGGGGGTATTGTTTTAATTTAATATTTATATTATAATGTAAAAAGACTAATATTCCCTCCAAAAAAACCTTTCTCTTCTTTCCAAAAAAATTCATCCCACACAAAGCCGCATCTCCGACCACAAAGCATAATTCATCACCGAGATCGAGGGTAGGGGTCCGTTCGTTACCGAGATCGAAGGTAGGGGTCGCGTTCGCCAGAGATTGCAGGTCGCGTTTGCCAGATCGCCAGGTCACGTTCGACAGAGGTCGTGCTGGTTGTCGAGGTCGCGTTCGTCGCCAGAGCCGCGTCCGTCGCCTCAGGTAGGGATCGCCGTCTTCCTTGCTAAGGTGGCATCCGTTACCTGGAGAAGAAATGCGTTCGTTCTGGTCGTCCTGTTCATTGGAGAAGAAAATCAGAGGGAGTGCGATGAAGGGGATGGGATTGATTTTGATGAACACTATCGAAACTTTGCTTCACACACCTGAACTCATCTGGCTTCCTCATCGTCTCAAGTCCACCTTGCAGCCTTCAGGTACACCTTCAAGCTTTTCCGCTGCCTCCACCGTCACCTACAATGGAAGGGCAAAAATGGCAATGGGGCATGGAAATGGGGTTGGAACTCGGTTCCATGGCTAGGAGGCTGGAACTGAGTTCCAACCTTTTTGCTAGAACTGGGTTCCACCGGGACCCAGTTCCAACGTACCAAACCATGGAACCCGTGGATTCCGCTTCCACTTTCAATTCTCAGCCTTCGGTTCCTGTGTACCAAACGGACCATTAGCTAACCAATGAGTAGTGGACAAATGACAAAGAGGTGGCTAAATTTCCACCTTTAGATTAAACCTAGTCATTAAGAATACATCCTAACCTTTCATCTTTCTGTGAAGAATTTTATAAAAGCCTTTCCCCCTCCATTTCTTCTCCATTTTGGTTGACCTTCTTGGCTGCAAAAGAGAGAAGAGAATACACCATTCCAAGCAAGAACGAGAGGAGAAAAGCTTGAAAAATCAAAGGTAAGAGATGAAAGCACTTGAACTTATACATAATTTTCATCCTTGTGAGCTCCCCTACAACTTTCATGGATTGGAATTTTGATTTGGTCTCTCTTTCTCAAGTTTCATGGTTAGGGTTCATGAGAGAAAAAGTTAGAAAGAGAGGGATTTAGAGCTGTTGGTTGGTTGCAAAAGTCTCCTTGTGATGTAAGGAGCACTTTGATGTATATCTTGTTGTTGTTTGGAGCTTGCTCTTGGATTTTGTAAAATTTGGGATGGTGAACCCTAAGGGGAGATGCTGACCAAATTTTTATTTGATATAGAAGAGTTGAATTCAAGCTATACAATCCATGGAAATGAGTTTGAGATCAAGAATATGTTGGTGTATGGCTTGAAAGTTGGAAAAATCATGTTGAAGCTATTAAGGTGTATGTCTCGGCCTTGTCTGGAATTTGGGGAAGGAGTGTTCTTTTGATGATTTTGATGCTTCCATTGATTTTAGAAGGCAAAATTGTGTAGGGTATAAGCAAGAGAAAGTTTTGGGAAGTATTAGAAATCATAAGATCAAGTTACAAAGCTTTAAGGTGCTTAAAAAGGGCAAGGGAGATTACATTGCTTTGCAATTCTTTTGATGATGATTATGTTATTGAATGGTGTTTAGGAAGTTGAGAAGCCAAGGAACCTACTAGAAAAGTTTCCCAAGAAAGCTTCAAGTTTAAGGGGGAATTAAGAGGACAAGGTAGCAACACTCCTAACTTTGGCATCTACTTTGCATTGATTATATACATATGTGTTGATTGCCATGATTGTTGTGTGGTTGCAACCATTTGAATTATGAAATCTTATTTATATGAAAGCTTGATGGTTGTTATGCAATGATTGTCTTGACTTGGTGAAAACTTGATTGATTGTTCTTGTTACATGGCATACTTGTATTATTAGAGTATTTACTACTGGGATTTCCTTAAAATCTAACCGTCCCCAACTAACCATTTTAGGTACAAGCACAAGCAAGGGTAAGAGCAAGATTTATGGTGATTGAAGATGGCATGATATTATGAGCTCGCTTGTAGAAATTGTGAATTATGTTTGAAGTTTATGGTTGAGAGTTGTTGTAATTATGTAATTAGACTTCTACATGATAATTAGTGAAACAAATGTGGATGCATGAATGATAGTGAACCAAGGAACTAGATGAGTTCATGATGCATTAAGAGAAGTTTTAAAAATGATCGCAAGAGGTTTTAATAAAATTTTAGAAAAGGCAAGTTTTCAAGTGAAGGGTTCCAAACCCAAGAATCTGCCCTATTTTTGGAATAGTGATGAAAAATAGCAAATGAACTCCGAATGACTTGAAACTTTTCAGTTAAATATTACACGTACTAAGATTTAAAATGAGATCATGTTTACTAAATTTGGATGTGTAGATCAAGAGCTATGATTTTCCAAAGTTGAGTGATAAATCTGGAAAACTGGAAAGTTACCAAATGAATAGTGATTTTCACGAAATAAACTGTATCAATTGGCCAAGTTCTGGAACCAGTGAGTATTTTCCACCTGTAGATCACTTTATAAGCTTCAAATAGAAACCTAAACCACTCCATTTCGATTTTCGTATAATTAGTTATGATTTTTCAAAGTTGGGCCAGAAATCTGGAAAATGACCAAGTGAATAGTAACCTGAAAATAAAATTTTCAAGTTCACTTCTTTGGTTAATTTAAGTTATCTAAGGCCCTAAAGTGGTTCAATAGTTATCTAATATGATCTTTATAGGGAAAATAAGGAGTGTTACAGATGCACCTTTAGCTATCTTGTAGGAATGTAAGGCTTTGGTAGTTTCATACCTTTCTTGCCTTACCTGTTGCTAGAACATTTCCTAGAGATGGATAATAATGATACAAGTGTAATATCCAGTTATTCATTAAACGGATACAAAGGCTAACAAGTAAAATTAAGGTTTCAGAGAATGAAAGGAAATGAGAGGAAAGGAAAGGAAGAGTGAAAACTATCATTTACCTAACATAGAAAAAGCAAGGGCAAAATGTTCATTTTGAGAAAAGCAAAGGACAAAAGCGTTAAGTGAAAAAGTCAAGGGACCCAAGAGTTAGTAAAAAATGGGACTAAAGGGGTATTTTGAGATTTAAGGGACCAACTTAACTACTAAGAAGTTCAAGGGCATTTTGGTAAAAGTTTGACCATAATATCAGAAAATTTCACATAGTCCCAAAAGATAGACAAAAATCCACTTATCCATAATTAAGGCTTGGTTCAAACTTGAATGGCAAGAATAACCTTTGCGAGAATTTTAAAGGTTATTTAATATTGGGTATTTAATAAATATTGATTAAATTTAATTATTTGAAATATAAAGAGGCCTCAGATATCAGGGAAAGAGAAAATAGCTATGAGATATAGTATTTTATAAAATTATTCCCAAGAGAAAGTTAAGAATAATTTCCCTAATAAGAAAGATAAGGCTCGGAAAAATCTCAGAAATGGGTTTTCTCTGAAAACTAAATTGTGGGCAATATTGGAAGCAGAATGGGGAAAGAAAAATCATGGAGGTATCTTGTGAATTTTGGTAATTTTTGATGACCTTAAACAAGTCCAGTGATTAAAGAATTCCTAAAAAGCATTTTTGACAAGATAAAAATTACTTTTTCAATACACGTGGGCCCTACAGTTTGGCTAACATAAGCCCTATGACATCACAAGTGGTGAGCCATATGGACACATGGCAAGATCATACTCTTTATTCATGAGATTTATCCACTTGGAAAATGATAAAAATCAAGAGCCAAGATTTATCGAACACATCTTGTAAATATGTCAAGGTTGAAGGGCCTTTTAGTAAATTAAGAGTGCAAATCTTTTTTAATGTTTAACACATCTTATCCACTCCATTTCTACACCATAACTCATCCATTCAAGGAGAAAAATAGAGAAATGGTGTGAAGATGAGGAAGAGACTAAGAGCCAAAAATCCACAAGAAGGCTAAGTCTAGGTAAGTTCTCACAACAACTTTTGCATATTCATCGTCTCTAGCTTCTCCTCTTCAATCCTATAAGTGTATTTTCATGTTTCATGGTGGATTTTGATGCTGAAACCATATAATGTTAGAGAAAGAAAATGAATAAGAGAGGGATTTAGAAGCATTAGATGTTAGAAATCAACTTTATGCATGATTTGGAGTTAATTGGTAGTTGTTTAGTGATGATTTGAGTTGAATATGAATTTCTGCCATCTTGAAACCCTAGGGGGAGGAGCTGCACGAAATTTCTCTTGTATGAGGAGGATTGATTTTGTTCTAAATAATGATTGGGAAATGGATTAGAAACAAGATTATGCAAGTGTAAAGACAGCAAAGTTAACAAATCCACTTTGGACATTTATTTTTCAGATTTTCGGTCTTTAGGGGAATTGGTAGAAGTGAGATTTTGATGTTTTTAATGCTTCCATTGAGTTTAGAATGAAAAATTGTGTAAGGTATAAGTGAGAAAATGATTTTGGAAGCATTAGAAATAATTCTAGCAAAGTTAAGGGTTTTAAACCCTTAAAGTTCAAGAAAGACTTAGAGAAGTTTTAAGGGATGTAATGCATTATTAGTGGCTTGTTATTAGTGCCAAATGCATTATTATGATGTGTAAGAGTTAAAATTGCAAAGAGGAACTCCAAAGATTAAGAGGCAAGCCACCAATTAAAGTGAAAAAGCTAAGGTAGCAACAATTATTATCACTCATTAATATTGATCATGGTTGTTGTTATGGAATGTTGTCATGTTTGCATGTTAAATATGTGTTAGTTGTCATTAAATGTGACATGTCATAGTTATGTGCACCTTGAACTTTATGTAATGACTTTTTAGAAAATATGCATGGCTAAATGACAATTGTGTGACAATCATGCATGTTAATGTAATTGGTAGTAATTTTGCTATTGAGATTCTTGAAATCTCATTCTCCCAAACCATAAGATCCCTAGGGTCAAATTCAAGTAAAGGTAAAAGAAAGATGGTGGAGGCATGAAGAAGGTTATATGATGCAATGGAGGCAATGAAAGGTTTACATTATGCTAAGTGGCCTATGGTGAGTTGTGTAACAATTGTATGTAATTACTTATACTATGATGCTTAGTTTGTATACTATACAATGGACTAAGAATGTTGGATGGCAAGTAAAATTTGAAGGCATGTATGCAAGAAAGAGAATTGAGCATGAACGATTATCTAAACAAGTCCAAAGCCCTTGTTAATGGTTAATCTTGAAGTAACAGGGAAAAATAGCAAATGAAGTTCAATGGATAAGAACTTTTCCAAAAAAGTTAATACAAATTCCAAGGTTTAAAAAGAGCTAAAGTTTGCTAAATTTGGATGTGTAGATTAAAAGTTATGATTTTCCAAAATTAAGGGGAAAATCTGGAAATTGAAAAATGACCAAATAAACATTGCTTATTCGCAAAATTTTATGGAATAATTGCTCATGAAATTGGATAAATGGGTATTTTTCCTTGAAGATAACTTGATGAGCTTCAATTAGAGACTTGAACCACTTGATTTC
The DNA here is from genome assembly GCA_025593235.1 of Vachellia pachyceras. Classification (NCBI taxonomy): domain Eukaryota; kingdom Viridiplantae; phylum Streptophyta; class Magnoliopsida; order Fabales; family Fabaceae; genus Vachellia; species Vachellia pachyceras. The sequence continues at coordinate 7,855 of JANTPZ010007180.1, read as the reverse complement.
AATTATCTGGAATTTACCAAGTGCATAGTGAATAGTGAATAGTGAATAGTGAATAGTAACTCGGTCACAAATTCTTAAATTAACTTATTTTGCCCATTTAAGCATTTCAAAGGTATAAAAGTGGTTCATTCTGGTCTCTAATGAGATTAAAGAAAAGTAAGTAAGGTGTGTCACAATAAGCCTTTATAAGCCCCAAATCTCTTTGGAGCTTAAGAACCATAGGGGCAAACATCAAGCAACCTACATCAACAAAGGCTTCCTTATGCTTCACGTAAGCATCTCTTTGAGCTCTCGGTGCATTGCCTATAAGCTCCTCATGAATGGGTAATCTGACTATGGAACAGATGATAGCATAAAAATTGTTGTTGTCAGGCCTTGGAAATGGATCAAAACAATTGTGATTTTTAAGGATTGTACTATAAGGTGCAACCCCAAGGTCGTTCTCTATGGAGCCTCATGCACCACTAGTTCCTAGCTTGTGGTTAAGTTCGCTTTGCAAGTGAAAACCGCTTTTGATTCAAAATTGTATGGACTTAAAACTAAATACAAAACAAAGTTTCCTTTTGGGGTTTCTGGATTTTGGTGAAGCAATAAAAATAGAATTGAAATGCAAAAGATGTTCGATGATGGTTTTCCTCTTGGAAATGGTTTACGCTATCATAGTTCACAAAATATGAGGGAAAGCAGCAGTTTCACACTAAGTTTTGTAATGTAAACCCCAACAACTCGCTGGGTAAGAAATTCCATGCAATGAACTCCATCCCATCAAACCCTTTAAAAACACTTAGTGTGTGTAAAGAAATTGCCAAGTGAAAAATTCCAAATCAACGCAATATTGCCTCAAATATCAAGAACAACTAGGAAGATAAAAGAGAGCAACAAAGATCTCATTGAATAGGTAGAAATGAGACTTAACTCTATGAATTCAAACACAAAGAAAAATCGATGCACAAGTAATCCAAGTTTGGCTCGACCGAGACCAAGTATTTAAGTACAAATCACAAGTCCTAACTCAGAAACTATGCAATCTATCACTTAAACACATTAAAACTACTACTCCCCTTTTAGCACTTTGAGCTCAAACCATCTTCATCTCCAAGAGGAAGGGAGATGCTCAGCTGCTCATAGCAAGCAGTTCAGGACTCTGGATGGGAGAATGAAGGTGCATGATGTAATTGGGGATGAGATGAGATGGAAATAGGGTTTAGGGAGCAATGGAATGAGAGAAAATAGAAGAGAATGAGTATGAATGAATGACTTAGTGTGTGTCTGCCTTCTTTTCATCCTCTCTCCTGACTTTTACCCTAAATGGCATGTATTAACTGCTCTAGGTTGGATTCAAGAAGATGGGTTGGTTATTCTTTCCATTTAGAGCCTAATCTAGTGCTGTTACATGATATTCATCTCCATGAACCTGTCTCGAGAGTTCTTGCTCGCTTGCTTGATCTTTGGTCGCGGCAAATTATGAATTGTGCCGTGGCGAAATGTTCCAGAGGTTCTTCTAAAGGTCCTTTGCTAGAGTTCTTGAAATGAAATAGCAAACATCTAAAGCATCACATGCTCATGATTATAATTAAGTGCAAATGTATCATTTTTCATGGTAAACACACCCAAAATCCAACTAATCACATTTCATCTAAGAAGGTCATGATTGGGCTAAAATTGCATTAAATGCTTTGAAAATTCATACAAAAGTATTAAAGAAATAACGCTCAATCAATGGGTCTATCGAGGACATAACCTTTCTTTAATGCTTGAGAACAATTCTCAAGTTCATGAACCAATCAAGAAAGTTTGTCTCATTAAGTTTGTCCTTATCAAGAACCAATCACAATGACCACGTAGTAGTATTTTACATTTAAATATACAAAGTGTGTGAGTAATCTCCCACTAAACTAAAATGTTCAACGCAATAATTAGTTGGTTAATATCTATATTTCACTTAAATTTAAGTCTGCTTTGGTAGTACGTTTAAATCAAGTTATTTAGGTACGTAACCCTTCTACCTATTACATCACATGTAACTCCTAGATCTTTATGGGATTCAATCATCATATGATCTGACATGTTTAACCCCATCTAATAGATCCAAAATTGTTTTAATAATCTTTGTAATATCCACAATTTCTGTAACTAGAATAAAGGCAAAACTAAGGTCTACGAAGAGATTAAGGGCCTGGAGAGTGAAAAGAAATGGAAGGAGTCTAGAAATGCCATTTTGCAAATTTAGAAAATGTAAGGATAAAATGGTCCTTTTTGGAAAAGTTAGGGATATGATGGTCATTTTGGAAAAGATGATCAAAATAGCAAAAAATGATCATAAGTCCGGAAACGTAGAGAAAAATTCATTGATCATGGATTGAGGTCGAGTTAAAGTTAGAATGACCAAAATAACCCTTACGGGAATTTTTAAGGTCATTTAATATTTGGATATTTATTTGATTTTTTAACCAAATATAAATATTTAAAATACTTAGAGACCTCAAACATATATCTTAAAATGGAGGAAAATAGCTTGGAAAACGCTATATTTTAGAAAATTGATTTTAGCCTAAAGTCAGCAACACCTTTCTGAATTGGAAAATAAGAGGGTTGAAAATCCCCAAACTATGGTTCTTGGAAGAAAAATAATTTAAAGTATATTTGAAGGCTATTTGAGATGAGAAAAATTATGGAGTGAGTAGTTGAATTTTGGAAATTTTTAGAGACACTTAACTGGTTAAGTGATCAGAAAAATGTTGAAAAACATTTTTAACAGGAAACAATCAGATTAGGTAACTTCAATTTTGAAAAAGTAGAATAAGGGGAGATAGAGGCTATCATTTGTGATCTTTTTGTTTAAAGAAGAAAAGAAACAAAAGATATTTAGTAAAAGTGGTAGTTTTATCAATAGAAAATTGCTCTGGTAGTGCAAGTGGACCCCAGCTTGATTTTTATCTCAGACATATTTTATTAAGTCTTCCAAGCCTCCATTAGCTGCCCATTTTCGTGCTCCACCTGCAGAATAGAGGGAGATGAGGATGTGGTGTTGATACCTTGTTTTGATGATAACAAAAATCCCAAATTATGGAAGGATTTGAAATCTTAGATAATATTTGTGCAACTGTGTTGAAAATGTCAGAAGAGTTTTGAAACTCGAGTCCCAGCTCTTGAAACTTCAAGTTCTATAATTGTTTTTCAGAACTGGATATTAAAACTGGAAGTTTTGAATAGAGGTTTTGTAGTCAAGTTCAAAAACTCGTGTTTCATGTTTGCAAAATTTGAAGTTTCATAATGTGCAATCAAAACTAGAAGTCAAATCTTGAGGTTTCAACTTCAAGTTTTCTCACCATGTTATAGAACTCGAGTTCCACATTTTCAAAACTCGAGTTCCACAACTGTGACACAAAACTTTAAGTCATAACTTGAGGTTTCATCTTCGAGTTTTGTCATCACATTATAGAACTCGAGTTCCAGGTTTTTCAGAACTCGAGTTCCATAAGTATCTCTTAAAACTTGATTTCAAAACTGGAAGTTCCAACTGGAAGTTTTCACAGTATTCGAGTTCTACTATTTTCCAAACTCGAGTTCCATGCCTTAAAAATCTTTTCAGTTCAAAAACTTGATGTTCAAACTCGAGTTCTCACTGGAAGTTTTCCAAAACTCGAGTGTCTATTTTTCCAAACTCGAGTTTCGAGGGCCTTTTCAACTGAACAGTTTTAGAACTTGAGTCTTCACTTTCACAATTTGAAGTTTTACAACTGGACTCCAAAACTTGATATCAAAACCTGAAGTTTTCAAATAAAAGTTTTTCAACTATACTTCAGAACTTTTAATGCAAACTCGAGTTACAACTGGAAGTTTAATTACATGGACATAAACCTGATGTAATAGAACTCAAGTTATGGGATGATGAAAATTCGAGTCTCTCTTCTCTCTGACATGACTTCTGACACATCTACACCAATTGCTACCAGAGCTTCCCTTTTTCATGCTGGAACATTTTGAATATTACCTAACATCATAAATGCACTTTAGCTCTTTCATCTGAATAGCCAAGTCGTCTGAGGAATGAAGACGAGCATTTTTTATTTACTCCGTTGCCGTTGAACGCATTTAATGCAGTCATTAATGACAAACCAGAAAAGTAATGAATGTGAGTAACGGACTGATGCTTCTTTCCAAAGGACATTGAATTTCTGAGTAACGGCTAATGAATGAAGACTCAAATATAAATGAAGAAGCATTGAAAATAGAAAGAGACAATGAACAAACCTGAGAATGCTATTACTGTCTACAACTACCTTTATATCATCTTGTAAATCATTTCTCTTAAGCTTTTGTATTTGACTATCCACTCTTCCAGAGAAGTTATCTTGTCAAACCTTATTGTAATCTTATGAGATATTCAAGGTTGTGACCTTGAATCTGTTGGGTTGATAAATTGTCAGAAAATGGAGTGTGTAAGACTCTGTTTTGTTGCTTGTTGTGAGGGGGAGTGAGACTATCATTTGTAGATAACCAGTGAGCCTTGTTTGTTGTTATCTAGTGGATTGAAAATCTCAAGGGAGCCCTGAGGACTGGATGTAGGTCAGGAGGACCAAACCAGGATAAATCTACTGTGTTTTCTTCTCTCTGCTTTCGTTGTTGATTTCCTTTAATTTCTGCGATTAAGTTTTTCAATTTTAAAAACTGACCAATTCACCCCTTCTTGGTCAAATTCTACACTAACATTTGGTATCAGAGGGGGTCTCTTGTGTAAAGGACGTAACTGTCTCAAGAGCGATCATGGTAGGATTTCGCGAACACGTTATGGCAGACGGAGCATCCATCACCAGACCATCAGCATTCAACAGCCAGAAATTCTCATTCTAGAAGAATAAGTTTCAAAACTTTATTCTGGCCACTGATTTTGATCTATGGGATGTTTTTGAAACAGGGAACATCGTGTCAATGAAGAAGGACAAAGATCAGCCAGTTCCAAAGCTGAAAGTAGAGTTTGCTGACGAAGACAAGAAAAAGATGTTGTTAAACAAAAAGCTATTTTGATGCTACAAACAGCTTTAAATGAGCAGCTTGAATGGGGTGAGCTGGGGGACAATGCTGCCAATAGGAGCCATAATAGCAAGATACTTAAAAGTGTTCAAATTAGCAGACCCTGCTTGGTTTTACCTTCACGTCATTTGCCAAACCTCTGCCTATATCGTTGGTGTTAGTGGCTGGGCCTATGGCCTCAAACTTGGCCATGACTTTGCTGGTGTTGAGTATGACACACACAGAACTCTTGGCATCATCATCTTCTACCTCGGAAACTCTTCAGGTACCTATCATTCCCAAAAAAGAAAAAAAAAGGTTGATATAATCCTTGGTCTCTCAAATTTGTCCTTATTTTGGTTTTGGTCCCTTGAATAATTGTTTTGGGCCCTCAAGAAACAAAATGATTCATATTTTTATTATATTATGGAGACCAATGTTTTAAATAAAATAAGACCTGAGGGTCAAAGCTACTGGTTTTAAATTTGATTGATCAAAACCAAAATGAGAGCAAGCTTGTTGGACCAAAGGTTCTATTAAAAAAAAACTAATGTGTTGTTTGGTTTGGTTGTTCGAAATGATAGGAATGCATTACAGGCAGTGCAGAATGAAATGGACAAAAATGACAAGGCTAAACTAAACCTTTGTTTTTTTTGGCCAAATAAGGCTAAACTAAACTAAACACAACTCCTCCTGGACTTTATCTTTTTGCAGATTGCTCATCTTTGAAACTTCACAATATACCCCTTACATTTTCACATTGTTGTTCTTTGCTCCTTTGTTATTAGTTTTGTTTATTACCAGTCTGAACATATCCTATGGTTTAAGGGGTTATATGCATATGACTCAAAATTCGTGGAGGTTACATGTGTGCAAAAATAAAGTTTGAGGGGGTATATAAATGATGGTTGGAGGTTATCGGCACAAATTTAAAAGTTTATGGTGGTTTATTATCAAGTTTTAAATGTTAAGGGACTCATCTGTACATGATTCAGAGTTCATGAAAGTTTTATATAATTTCGCCAAATGATAATTACTATATATGTATTTTTGTAAAAGCAATGAACCAAACATTACATTGGAATAAAATCATAAAAATATGCATATATTGGAAGACAGTGATGGTCGCTATTAGAGATGCTATACTCGTAGGAATTCTATGGAGTTGAAGCAAATAGAACCTAAATGATACAGATACGTTTGTAGAGATAATATAATTTTGAAAGTTGGAAAAAAATTAGAATTTCAACAAAAAAAAATTTATGTAGTTTATTTAGAATGAACATAATACCGATTCAGGTTGGCGTGAGTAGTAACAGCTCTCATAGCATAGGTAAGTGGTTGGGGATTCGAATCTCAAGTCTTGCATACGCATTAGATGAGGAATCTACTTTTAATTGTATTACTCAGGAGAGGAGCATTTTCTATTAATTGGATTTAGAATAAAGAAAATAACAAGTCTCAATCTCATGAGAGTTATGTGCACAAACTTAAAAGTTTATGGTAGTTTGTTATTAAATTTTAAATGATCTTACTGCCCTAAGTGAAACCAGTTGTTACTAATTTGGTTGTTATTATTGGATAGTTAGAAATTGTTATTCATTAAACTGTCATTGACATTCAATAAGGAATTTTATTAAAATTAGTTGTTACTATCTTGATTGTTGTCATCATTTGATAAATTAAATTTGTTACGTGTTAAATTATCGTTGTCATTGATACAAAAACAACAAATTCTGATCATACTAGGTATGGTCGACTACATGATCAAATGATGCCATTCTGTTCTATTATAAACCATATCCCTGGATAAATTATTAACCAAAAGATTTCTCTCTATAACCTCCTTGAGAGTATGCTTCGGTATTCCTTTACCCTTTCTTAGAGGACGCATGGTTTGGTCCACACTCTTTACTGGTGGCTCCAATGGCCTTCTTGGCATATGTCCAAATCACCTCAAAAGATTCTCCACCATTTTCTCCCCAGTGGCTACCACTATTGCCATTGATACTTAAAAAATTTTGATTGAAGTTATTTGTCTTTGATTTTGTTGTCCTCGTCATCAATTTGTTTTCGTTTTCAAATTATGGTGTAGGTCTTGGGACTTTGCAATGATTAAGCTATTTCGGGATCTGCAGTTTGAAATTTACATATTTAGAGGGAGTTTTTTTTTGTGTTTCTTCCACTAAAATATCTCAGCCTCCTGTCATGAGAGTGGAGAACTTACACATGTTCAATTGCAGCTAACTTCTTTTGAATACGTATTATAACTTGCCACTGAAAGAAACCTTGCTCCAATTCAATACAGGTGTCTGCTCTCTTTTTAAGGCCAAACAAGGATCACAAGTACAGAATTTGCTGGAACTTCTACCACTATGTAGTTGGATATGCCACAATAATCATAAGCATCGTCAACATATTTAAAGGCTTCGATGCACTTGAGAACTCGTTGGAGATCGTTATGAAAACTGGAAAAATGCATACATTGGGTTTATTGTAGGCCTTGGTGGAATCGCTGTGTTGTTGGAAGCCTACACTTGGATTATAGTGTTGAACAGGAAGAGATAGAGGCTATTCCAAATGGGGTTGATAATAATAATAACAATAATAATGGAGCAAATGGTGGTGGGGTTACTAATGGGTATGAATTTAAACCACAGGTTTAGGCTTAGTTTGGATAGGTTCTCTGTATGATATCTGACCGTACGATCCGTGCAATCAGGTAAGGATATATATAGTGGTGTGTCTCATTTGACACGTGGCATCCACTGTTGTGTTTATCTCTTTCTAATTGCGTGGATTGTATGGTTAATTAGAAACAATCCTAATTAGTAGGATTAAT
>JANTPZ010007179.1:0-11995 GCA_025593235.1 Vachellia pachyceras | reverse complement strand
AACATCCAGAGTTGAATGCTGCTTCTTGATAGAAATTAAAGCCTTTGAGGTCGGTTTTTGCTGGGAAAAGTCACCATGTGATGATATTTTGATGGGTTTGAGAAAAAATAGAGTCTTTGAAGAGGAAGAAGTGGGGTTGGAGGTTCTGAGAATGTAGAGTTGTGATCTGAGGCTGAAGATCTTCATTTTTCTCGCTTTTCTCTGCGTGCTCTGTTTACAATAAGGATTTTGCAGCGTCCATCATATGCATATGGCGTGGACAATGGCTAGTGGCTATACCAATTTATCTTATCTTCACATTCGATTGCACCTTGCATCCAACTTTATCTTCTTGGATCTTTCTATTTCGCGGCTTTTCTTTCAACAAAAGTAATTCCTAGCTTTCTATTAAATACGAAAAATATAATTACACATTATGTAATAAACTAATTCAGATTTGTTATATAATTAGAGAATTTTGGAGTAGAATAAAAGAATGGTAGCACAGGAAATTGAGAGAAGAAGTAAGGAAGCATATCTCATTTCATATGTGTTTCATGTACAATCAATCCTTTGTATTACAACTTTATTTATAGGTAACAAATCCTTCCAAGAGTCACAATGTCATAAACACAAGGATTAATCCACATTATGATATATATAAAGGCATGAGAGGTTATAAAAATGTAACATTAAGCATAAGAAATCCTAGGGATTGGAAGTTATGGACATTCATTATAAAATATTTACAACAAAATTTGATTATGCTTTTGTATTATGAGATAAATCTGAAACTAAAACTGTAACAAGAATCTTGGCTTGCTTAAAAGAACTATTTTAAATTGATTAAAGATTTTAAATTGATTTTTTTTCCTTCTTCAATGAGCGTTCAACTCTCAACGATGCTGATTCAAACATACCCTATCTTGTTAAACATGCATGCTTTTGATTATGTTGAAAACTCAAATTTTGTAATGAATATTATATTAAAAGAGTTATTTTTTATACATTATATAAAATGCCACTTTAGAAGTCTAGGCTTCAGCTTAGCTTCGGAAGATTTTCAACTATGAATTATATGTTGAGCTTATAAATACTTTATATTTATTTATTTATTTTGTTCGAATTCAGGTGGCGAAAAATTAATCAAACGCGTACTTAGGTAGGGCGCAAACAACAATGATAGAAGATTTAACTTGATTCATCAATTTGCCGCTTTACTAGAGACTAACCGATTTTAGTAGATGATAAAGTTTTATGAATAAATTGAACAAAAATTACCAACGGCTGGTTGGATCAAGTGGTAAGCGGCCTGTTTCAGCTTAAGTAAGGTCTCGGGTTCGAGCCTTGTGTATGCAGCAACCATCGTTGGAAGACTCACCCACCATGCCAGGTGCGCGACGCGAGTCGGGTCCGGACGTAGTCGGAGCGAAGCTCCGGTGAACCGGGCGGGCAACCGAAAAAAAAAAATTGAACAAAAATTAATCCAGTTGATAAAGAGTTTAATTCATAGCCATGGATTGTGAGTTCATATCATGTCGATTTAAAAATCTTATTGATGAACAATATATATATATATACTTGTGTAAACATTCTTTGAAACTGAAAATATATTTTAACCACGGTGAACCCTTAAATCCAACTCCCCTGAACTTTTTTGACAGTTACACTCTTAAAATTGCTAATCCATCAGATTGCAATTTTAGCAAGTTATATCATAATTCATATACACAACCTAAGCTTTAAACAAAAACTACAATTGACCCTTTAGTCAAACAATTCATGAATGTCAAAGAAAACGAATCTATAACATAGATATTATTAGTTGACTCAATTTTCTTAACTGGTTCTCCTAAAATCTAACCTTCCGCTGAAAAATTCGAATCCGGTTCTCTCAAGTACACAAGCAACCAGATCATATGGGAATAAGCAAGGGAAGAACACAATATATCAGCACTAGGATGAATCAATTTTACGCACAACTTGATGCCGCAGTTTAACTAAATATGCTCATACAATAATATCCTAGTATCTCAACATTGTTTTTCTGAAGATAAAAGAGACAGTAATGAGAGTACAGATTAGAAGAAGCAGGATATACACACACACACACACACACATATCAGTCAGGGCATAGCAATGCCCTTCTTCACGAGTATGTCGTACACGCAATCAATCTTGCTGCTATCCATATTGAATAAATGGTGGGCATCAGATTTTGCAGTGATATTGCCACTCAGTATTTGTACAGACAGAATCTCTTGCATCTTCAGGAAGGTGGCTGGAGGCAACCTATGTTCACAGCATAGACGTTTTTCCTGCCCAGAAAGTTGCACACCATAAGTTCAGTGCAAAAAAAAAAAAAGATGAAGAAACTATATGGCATTTAATAATAAAACATGGCATTTTCATAAACATGAAACAAAAGGGTTAATAAGATGGTCATTTAGAGTAAACTCGAGAGATACTGAAAGCTTACAGGTACAGAAAGTAGATCAGCCCCATAATATCCTGTCACATCCATTTCATTGACAGAGCTTGAACCAGCGGGCCCTGCTGGTCTTGCACTTGAATCCTTGCCAGCTGAGTCTGGAGACATGAATGCACTTGGAACCCCATGATTGTTTGGACCAGCTTGAGCTCTTTCTTTAGACCTACGAGCACTTTCTTCGGCCTCTCTTCTTCTCTTCTGTTCAAGATATCTATCTGCTTCAGCTGCCGTGCGGCAGCCAGCAGCTCGGGCCTCCTGCAATGCCAAGTATTGCATATGTATGAGTAAGTGCCATTTGTTTGATTTGCACATAACAATTTGATAAATCCTTAGGAATTGTAGAGTACAGGCAGCTAGGGTACAGAGTCAACAGGAACTATATATAGTATACACCACCATGTGAACTGCAATTTGATATATTTAAACAGCTCGGGATATTCTTGGTCACACGTGATAAGACACCACAACAATGTATAACCAGAATTCCCAGAATCGGCCTTATTCCTAGATGTAGCAGTGAAACAGATTCGCCCGCTCGGCAGAATCTTACCTGATTGATTTTACCAAAGGATCAAACTCAACAATATAAATTTCCAGACACCAAGATTTCTCTAATTTCCCAAAATAAGAGAAAAGACGGGTGTTAAATAGTTGGTCAATGTTATCAAATGTATCAAACCTGAAGCTCTTCAATTCTTCTACGAGTTCTGTGCTCAGAGATTATTGATCTAAGCAGCTCCTCATGATCTTCCTTGGTATGAAAGCGCATGAATACATCATATTTTCGACATACTGTCCTCTCTTCAGGTGTTAAATCCTTCTCGAAAGAATTTGGATATAATAAATTTCTTTCCAGTATGAAATCTTTTCTACGCTTTCTTTCATCAAGCCTGCATTAAAATTCAGAGATGGGAGTGAGAATGAGTAACTGTCTCAGTCTCTCACTATATTCTGTTATCAATTGCACTGCCAATGGTTGATTGTATATGATTCAGGAAGAGAACTCTGAAAAAGCAGTATGGCTATTCACCTTTTTGAATATATACGCAGAATGCGTAGTTTCAGTTCTCGTTCATCATCTGTGTCAGTGTCCTTGAATTCCATTTCAGCAAGTAACTGTTCAGCATCATTATCATATTCAGGATCAAATTCCTGTCTTTTGGCGTTATAACCACTCAACTCTACCAAGGAAGGACCTTCGTTTCCGGATGAACCCGGCATGCTTCCTCCAGAATATTTTTCTAGTTGAGGATCTGCCAGTGACAGAGAACACTAAAGTTGAGACGCAAGTTCATCAAAATAACTGGTCAGTAAGACACAGAGAACAGTCTAGCTTGTAGCAAGAGTGAGACACATAGTAGTAACGTCAGTTCAATGCAAGAAGCCATTATTCCTTTAATTTACTTAGCCCCCAACTGTAGAAGGTTTGTGTACATGAAGGAAGACAAAATTTCCTTATTTTATTTTCTGAAGAAGCAAACCGCATAGGAATTAACTGGTCATTGTCATGAGGGACTCAGGACCATATGTTCATACCTTCCATTTTGATAACTCCAGGACCATCTTTGCCACGTCCCACATTAGAAGCCCTCTGGTTACCAGTTGCTGCAGTATGTGAGCCACTAGAGGGTACCGATTCTAATTCTGGAAAGCAAGTGAAACATAAATCCCAAAGAGAGAATCAACATGAGCGCAATAGGTATATCAATCAATTGGTGATATGAACCCATTTTGCTTTACCTGAACTTAAGTTGGACTGTAAACGGCTAGAATTACCAGCTTTATGAGAATCTTCAACTCTAAATCAATGAATAGATATCAGAGAATGAGGTATGAAAGGTGGCATGAGATAATGCATATAAAAAAAATCTCAGCCTTACTTGACTCTAGCTGGACAAAATGGAGATTCTTCCTTTATACTAAGATCCCCCATAGGAATCCCTGTCCCAATCACAAGTGACAAATGAGGGGGGAAGGTTGAATAATGCTTATTGAAACCAGAAATATTTATCTTTTTTACCAAACAAATAAACATTATCCCAAAAAAAAACTATCTTGAGACAAGAAGTAGTAGCCAAGTCTGCAGCTTAATTATTTATTAATCATGCATTATGGATATTGTACAGTTAAACCTAACTCACTACCTACAACAAATGAATTCATAATTTAAAAGACCTTTTTTGTCCTCGCCTTGCCCTTTAGCCATAGCAAGCAGCTCCTTTCTGTTTTTTCCAACAACATGGGACATGTCCTAGAAAATTAATTTAAATGAGATATTAACATTTTCCTAAAGATAAGTACAATGAGGATGATCATGCAGCTTTGTTTGATGTGTATCATACCGGGAGAGGAAAGGTTTTGGAGTTCAAGTAAACATTCCTGTAGTGTTCTATGCATGCTTCTTTATTCTTTGTCCCAACATGCTCAGCAACTTCTGCCCAATTCCCCAAGCCATACATTTCAATTCCCTGAAACCAAGAAATCAAGGCAAACAAGATTAGATGAAACTAAGTAATTTCTTCTCTAAACAGAAAAAGCTACATTTCATAATTCATGACCACCAGTAACCAACAATCCTAAGAAGAAATAAATTTGAAGATGGCACCTCCAGAAGCAGAATTTCATCATCTGCATTCCAATCTGGACAGATGAGAGGGAAAGATAAGTTGTCCTGTCAAAAAGGAAATGCATTAAAACAAAGCACTGCAGAAACTGCATAGCATATAAATAAAATAAGCATAATAAACATGTTAACTCAAACAAGCATTATGAAATTCATCCAGCTTTCGTTTAGAACAGGTTCAATTATGACATTAGATTACATCTTTAGAAAGCTGGTCAGGTATTCCACGAAATGAAGAAGTTAGAGGTGAGAAAACTCCACTTGACATTCCCACTTGACTGATTAAACTAAAAATTTCCTAAAAACTCGTCAAGGACAAGAACAGATATTTTTTAATGTTGGATCTTATTCATGAACATATTATTGAAAGAAGGCAATGGAGTAAGCCATTACTGACCATAACCCTGTAAGGGTGATTGCTTTTATGAGGTGTCACCTCAGCTCCCACAGAAAAGCACTCTATACATAGGTCAAAATCAGGGCACATGGCACACTTAATACGTATTTTTCCTGTAAGATCTTTGTTACAGTAATTGCAATGGTACGAAGCCTTTTTCCCTTCACTTGTTCCTTGACCTGGTTGACAAGAAAATCAATAAAAATAAAACACGGCCACCCTTGAATAAACAAAAATAAATAGTCAGGACATAAATAAAGCTCAAGATATTTCAACGTAGCAGTCAAATTCTCGACTGAACAATACAAGAGGCAACATTTTTTTTTAAGAGAATCCCATTGCGTTCCAATAGGCTGTACAACACAATTCCAATGCATCTTCACCAATATTTTTTTTTTAAAAAAATCTTGTTGGGGAAATGCAATTTAGTTACTCTCTAATGATTGGGACTGAAGCTAAAGAGGTCTGCAATTCAGAATGCATGCGGAGTTTGCTCTTAATAAAACAGGAAAAAAAATAGAAAAAGAAAAAACCTGCAGCTCCAGGTTCTGAAATATCTCCACTAGCAGCGTTCTTTTTCCTCCTTGACCTACAAAGTAAAAAACGGATATCATAGGAAAACATACAAACGTCCCAACGGTAACTATAGAACTTGAATGATGCTAATGCTCCAATTAATAGCCATTCGAACATCACAAAGCGTGATCACATTTAATATTTATAGCATCAATACATGTCATAATGCAAACAGCTATCGCAAAAATAATTTCAGCAAAATCAATGTGACTTGCAGAATTATAAAAGAGTGATATATCAAGTATTGGTAGTAATTGAATAACAGAAAGTAAAGATCAAACCTTTGATTGGGGTCCTCATCAGCGTGGAAGTTCCCACGAGAACGCCCCATTCTTTTGTTGCGATTAGCAGATTCTCTTGCGCCTTCGTGAAATTTGTTTGTTTGTTTGTCGAACAGCCTATAATTTGTAGAGGGGAAAAAGACCCACAGTTTTCAGATTCAAGACGATTGAATTAACTGAGGGGTAAGGTTTTGAACTGGATATTCAGGTAAACTCGGAGTCTCCAAAACTGGAAGCTTTTTGGAAGCGGATTTTGTACGAACTGCTAAATTAGCAAAGGGTTCGCAAGAATTTGCACGATTTGTGAATCTATGTTGCGAAAGTCAGAGAAAATTTGATGTCTCAGGGACAGATCAAACGGACTTCGGAAAACCCAGATAGAATTAGATTACAAGGGATTAAAAATAAAAAAGAAAAAAGAAATATATAGTCTTGATAATACTCATAATACTCTCCTTTGATGTCCATGATTAAATGTATGCTCATTAAAAAAAGTCTCAACTAAGAAAAGCCTGATGAAAAAAACATATTAAAAGAAAAAAGAGTATCACATTTACAGATATATGTCCCAATAATACCTCATTAAAAACTTTTATAGAAAAATCTAGTGAGACAAAACCTAAAAAAAAAAAGAAAAAATGGTATGGTGTATGTCAACTCCCCCTTAACAAAATCACTTAATATATCTTAGTTTGGGAAGTTAGATGTTTGTTCCATGAAGTGATATGGTGAACAAATTTGCTAAATTTTCATTAGAATTGACCTATTAGATAATAATTTCAGCTCCGTTTCAAATGTCATGAGAGAAGAAGAACTTTGGTGAAATAATGCTTACTCAATTGCCCTTAATATAAATGTAACTACACATGTAAACAACTATAATAAGCAGTATATGCATATATGATCATTTCATACTTAGATATACATGAATATAATGACCACATATCCATAGTGCCTCTGAGATAACGAAGAATATGTTTCATTTTATTCCAATATATTTATGATGTTGAAGAACTATATCTTACTTTTTACCAAAAAAAAAGAACTATATCTTACTAATAAATTAATGACAAATGATTTGTTATAAAATAATGTTCAACATCAATTCTAAAATAATTCAATGTTTATTAAAGGTTTGTTACGTAAATTTACTAGCACTATCAAAACATAGTTTCTTGATCGAATAATCATGGTAATCTGCTCTTAACCTTATTCATTAAGCAAGGAATTTTGCAGACTCCATGTAATAAGGAATCTTACAAAAATAATAAGCAAGTGTAGAACCATTTAGTTGATGTATCAATAAAAATCATATGGTAACTAAATGGTCATTTAGGTGGTTATATTGTCCCACAAATATCTCTCTGTATCCATTATAGGAATGTGAGAGAGTCACATTTTATTTTACTCTACGAGGGCCTAATAATATATCTTCCCTTGAAATATACACCACATGAGAAATTGTGGCATGTGTTTACACTTCAAGATATGTCAACATAAATTCTCAATTATTTTTTGAATTATAATTGAACTAAGATGATCTAACGGATTAAACCAAACATTGAATTCATTGGTAAACTTTTAATTTATCGTGTCAAGCTTTGGCTTGTATTACTTATGATATGCATCAATAAACTTCTGGTTTAATATTTCATGTCAAACATTAAATTTATCAATAAACTTTTAATTTAATATCACATGCTTTCAGATATGCTCATGTACATACAAGCCATGAGAAAAATTGATGAAACTTTTATAATATATACTTTTTACTAAAAACTGAATTTGTAATATAAAGACATTTTTGATTATTT
Source organism: Vachellia pachyceras (assembly GCA_025593235.1). Taxonomy (NCBI): domain Eukaryota; kingdom Viridiplantae; phylum Streptophyta; class Magnoliopsida; order Fabales; family Fabaceae; genus Vachellia; species Vachellia pachyceras. The sequence continues at coordinate 3,834 of JANTPZ010007179.1, read as the reverse complement.
TCAGTAGTTGTTTCTATATTATATCCATTTTTAAAGATATTCTTGAAGCTCAACAAGTTTCTTTTAGATTTGGTAAAATGTAGTTCATGTTCAATGCATAATTTTGTTTCTTTAGATAACAAAATATTGACTTTTCTAAAGCCTTAAATACATATTCAATTTGTTATTATGCCCACATTTTACCTATTTATGGTTCTTAGAACTACTACCATTCTGGCTACGCTAATGCCCACGTCAACTATCTCAACTCCACCACTATTAGATTTAATTATAACTATATTCGCTTTTGGGAATAGAATCAAGTCTATTGGATGGATTCATGATTTTTTAACAAAAGTTTGTTATTCTGTTTAGCTACAAGAATGCAAGTTGTGTTTTTTTAAAGGTTTATCTTTAAAAAAATCATACAAAAAATTTAAAAAAAAGCCGTTTTTTGCCTATATAAGATATCAAAATATTAATAATTTTATGTATAATCCAACAATAAAACATGAAAAGAAATATTTGGAAAGAATCCCAAGTTTGAGGCGCAGCTAGGGCGTAGATGACACCCACACTCAATCAATTTCATGGTTTCTGGACACAACCTATATATCAGCAATAACAAAAATCATTATCCCACTAGATGGGGTCCGCTACATAGATCATACAGTGTCATTATGCTCCATCGTAAACCATATCATTGGATAGATTATTAGCCAAAATATTCATCTTTATAACCTTCTTGAGAATGCACTTCGGTCTTCCTCTACCTTTTTCAAAGGGCTCCATACTACTTAATCAACCCTCTTCACAATATCTTCAATGGCTTTCTTTAAATATATTCGACCTCAATTGATTTTCTATCATTTTTCTCAATAGATGTCACTCCAATTTGTGTGTGTATGTGTGAATTTAGCACTTCCTTTCACCAAAAATATTTCAGTTTGATATTTAAATATGTACATCACACTAATATGAGTTTGATATAATTCTTAATGTTACAAGTTGTGATCCTCCATAACCTTTCATAAAAGTATCTACCCTAAAAGTAGATGACTATATTGAAAAAAAATTTAACTCAATTTTGAAAATCTTCTCACATATGGATTTCACAAGCTTTCTCAGCACAACCTATATGTATATATATATAGAACTTTAGTTTAGACAATCATATAACTACGGAATCCCAGTTTTGAAGCATTATGCAGCTTGCAAAATTATGAGTGTCTTATATAGTATTGTGTGTGTGACTTATAGTATTAAGGTATGCTTCATAATTTGTGTTTGATTCGTGTATTAATTATGATGATATAATTTAAGACTTCATCATTCGTAAATATATTGTGCCCGTTTGGGAACGCAGTAGAGAAGTACTTTTACGTAAGTCGAGGTAAATATGTGAAGGAGATTATCTCGTTTTACAGAAAAACACTGTTGAACGTGCTTTTGGAGAGTAGGCACATTGTTTATTATGGCTAGTTTGAGGGTCACACATGTAGTTGTTTGCTTGTGGGTAAACAAAAAGGAAATTATACTTTTCAAAAATAGCAAATTGATGGTTAGCTTTTGCATTATGTTCACGTTAAGTTATATTTTAATCCTTAAATTTATAAAGTGCATTTTCAGTTCATAAAATTTAACATCATTACACTAATATTACTAACTGAAAATGCTGACCAAGTTAATGGTGATTTCTGTGCAATGTTAATATACAAAACAAGTTTGAATTTTGTTTTTTTTATTGAGAAATACTTGCATACTGCAACTCTTATGTGTTCTGACCAATTAAGAGATAACAACTCAATAAATTTTAATCCAGGATGACTCATCCAAGCAATTGGGTTCTTTTAAAAAATAAACTTCTTAGTTTTGAGGAAAATAAAACACTTCTAAGCAAATCCCTCCAAACTTCGACTGAATGCATATCCTAGGCTAAATGAGTTTGAGTGTCCGCTACCCCTTCCCAGCTATCCTCTCAATTGCCCTTTAATTTTAGGGTCTTTCCCAAATATTTTCATATGTTGATTTAGATCATTGGATTCTGCATAAAATCAATAATATTTTGATATTTTATAGGAAAAACAATTATCTTTTCAATTTTTTTATGATTTTTAAATATAGACATCTTGAAATGTATCAATCACATACATTCTTAACTTTAGAACGTCTATCTTTAAAAAATCATAAAAATTTAAAACATAACAATTTTTTACTCAAAAATATTAAAATGTCATGTATTTTACGTGGAATATAATGATATAAAGAAACGTGAAAAAGAACATTTGAGAACAGCCTAGTCCAAACTTCTCCAGACTAGTTCCTTGCTACAATTCAAAAAAAAAAATGCAAAATCACTTAATGATATGAAGTGATTGTAACGTAAAGCCCCATTCACTTTATCTCATTTTAAAAATGCATTAAATTAATAATTTTTTTATTTTACTTTTATATTAACGTGGATATTGAAAAAAATATATGCTGTGCATTTCTCTAACCTATTTCCTTTCTCTCCCCCTACATATGGGTAAAATTAAAAATAATCACTAAAGACAATACAAGTGACTTTTATTTATGATAAAAAAAATTCTTTCTGCATGTAGCTTATATTAAGAACCAAACTAAAATACTGTTCACTTGGGGTACTTTTACTTAACAATTAATGACATTATTTGTGTATTTAATGTTCAAAGCTTTTTAATAAAACGGCGTACAAAATTTCATTAAGGCATGAAGATTTTAATTTGTTGGCTGCAATGATTCTTTGAAGAGTGAAACAAGAGATGAAGAGGAAATCTAAGCAATTGATAAAGTTTCTAACAAGTGGACAATACTTCTTTTTGGTTTAATTCTTTTCCATATATTTCAAACTTCTGGTCCAAATTGACTAATTGAGTTTGATGACCATTCTTAATTTCTCAAGAATTCCATGAAAATTTTCAAGAATGATTTACACTTTTAAAACTCAAGCCAAAGACGACTATGACTTTTACAAAAACAATGATAATTTGACTTAATTTTTTTCCATACAGAGAAGGATAATGATAATTAAATAGTGATTATTTAATGAAATAAAATTACAACTACACTGTTATTGCCTTATATTAACTGATGGTTATTAGACTAACCTTCTCATTAAAAGTAAACCTAACTTTTAAATGTTTATATGTACTATATTTCAAAATTGAGCTCGTTTTTTCAAAAAAAAAATATCTATTGTATTATAATATTATTATTTATATTATAAAATTTCAAGATTATACCTTAACTTTTTGATATGAATCCATTCAACATACTGGCTTCGTTTGGGTTTCCGTTAAAAACCCCGTTTTGACCCCCAAAACCCATTCTCACGCAAGCCGAGACAAAATTTCTCTCACATAAAGTACCTAGTAATCTGTGTCCGTTTTCTCAACGGGTTTCCAAACGAAGCCACTATTTGTTTTGGAATCATCTGTATATTTCTATTATTATTCGATATTTTAATTTCTTTTTCCCCTTTCCATACGGCAAACTATATCTTGAAGTTACATCTTATACAACAATTTAAGCGTGCAACATTTTCTTCCGCAATCAGGCTTTACATATAGGATGAGGTTCTTGCAAAACCTTCATTTCTTTAAGATTTCGATGACATCTTTTACCAAAATATCTACATATTGAATGGTTTCCCCTGGAATTTGCTATTTGACGTCTGTTACTGTATCTAAACACTGTTGGCACTCAGAAACCACAGCTTTGAGATAAGAAATGTTATCCTGTTTTTTTATTTGCCACATGTTTGTATGTTATTCTTACATAATCGCACTGTTGTAATTCAGGGTATTCCGGATCTGACACACAGAAACATATGCA
>JANTPZ010007177.1:0-16315 GCA_025593235.1 Vachellia pachyceras | reverse complement strand
ATAAACTACTTCACCTTGATACAGCATATCTTCATCTGGGGTTCCATTGCTTTTTGGTATATCTTCCTCATGATATATGGAGCAATGAGGCCTTCATTATCCACAAACGCTTACAAAGTCTTCCTCGAAACTCTCGCTCCCTCACCTTCCTTTTGGCTTGTGACATTCTTCGTTGTGATCTCAACTCTCACTCCATATTTCACATACTCAGCTATTCAGATGAGGTTCTTCCCATTGTATCATGAGATGGTCCAGTGGGTGAGGCATGAAGGGAGTACCAATGATCCTGAGTATTGTGACATGGTGAGGCAGAGATCATTGAGGCTGACAACCGTTGGTTCAACGGCTCGTTTAGCAGCTAGTAGAAACAGAATTGCTATCCATAGATGATTATACGTTCTCATGTGTACATCATCAGCATATAAAAACTTGGGTGAAAATTCTTCCTTTACCTGCCTGTTGGATTCGTCTGAAAATATATGGTACCTGGATGAACCATTTTACATGAGTTTTGCGAGATTGTTAAATGAATATCCATGTATCATATTTTCGTTGGGGAGTCTGATGTAAAAATTGGTTTCACCCAAGTTTTGTTTATTGCTCTACCATTTGAGTCTTCTTAGCATTTGATTTTTTATTCAATATTTTGTATCATAACAGATTTTTAATGTATAGAGAAACATAAAAAGTCTCTGTAGAATAGGATCAGAGTTGCTTTCAGCTGTAGAAAACAGAGCAGAGTTGTGCCGGCATCCTTTTTTTTTTTTTTTAAATAAGCTTGCAGAGACCTTTCACTACTCATTTTTATTTATTAGTTTACAAGATACTGCATTTAATTGTTATAAGGGCCTTGTAACTAAGTTAATTCTAAAAAAAACTTCTTATAATATTTTAAAATTATCTTCAATCAAATTGAAACGAGATAAATGGTAAGAACTGTGAAGAAAATACATTTTTTAAAAAATAAAGTGTTGTACCAAGATCATTATATTGGAAAAAAAAATACTCCTTTTGATTTTAAATATACAATTTCATTTATAGTGCAATTTATATTATAAATGAGGTCTTACTTTTGGACTGGAAGGAATATAATGGTATTGTAAAGAACTACTCAATTTGAAGTTGAAGCCATCAAACCATTTTCCAGATTTAACATTGTACTATAGCAATGATCGTATTCTTCTATGAATCACTTGAATCTCAACCTTGTAATTATAATTTTTGTAGACTAAAATTTTATGAATCACTTAAATCTCAACCTTGTAATTATAATTTTTGTAGACTAAAATTTTATGTCTTAATATTTCTTGTATGGGAGAAATATTTCCTAATTCAATTATTCATTTGATAATTTTTTAACAAAAAAATTTGTCATTCATGCAATTTTGAATATGTTCTCAAATAAAATTTTATTAATAAAGAGCTTGACCCAACAGTTAAAAAAAGTAAATGGAGCATTCTTTTATCTTTTAAACAAAGGAGATGAAATGAGAGGAAATGATGCTGCTCTTTTATCTTTTAATATTTCATTCCCTTTCATTATTTTTTTTATTTTTTTCACTATCTCTACCTCACTTACCCTATTATAAATAAGGTTATATTTTTTTTTAAAAAATGACATTTTTATATATTTATTATCTTTAACTAATTTTCACTTACTTTTTAAACCACACAATTCAGTTATTTAGATCTTATAAAAAAAATTGAAGGAGTATACTCACATCTAACCACTTTTTTTTTGGCCAACACTCACATCTAACCACTTGAAGTTTTGTTTTAAAATAAAAAATATTTTTTAATTTTATCTCTATTTTAAGAGTATAGAGAATAAGGTCTTAGTAACGGGAAATATTTAAAAATAATAATTATTAACAAAGGAAATAACCTTGCATTAATGCGTTCAATGGCTCTACCTTATGTTTAGTTCTCAAAAGTTTTGACTTCTCCACTTGAAGACAAGGTATAGAGCTCATCCCTCTCTTATATATTCACCGGAGAGTTTTTTTCCCCTAAAAAAGAGAGGAAGAAATGTAAATTTGCAATCAAGTCCCAAATAGGATAATTAATGAATGAAAAGTTTCAAAGATTCACAAAATTACCATAAAGTTCCAGAAGTAGCTGTTGAGGTTATTAATAAAGGTTTGTAAAGTTGTTAATGACAATCTTAATTGTTAATGACAACCTTAACAGTTAGTCCTAAGACCTTATGGTAATTTTGTGAATTTTTAAAACCTTTTATTCATTAATTCTCCTATTTAGGATTTGATTGTAAGTTTTCCGAGAAGAAACTAGAGACAACTCTGTAGCTTTGAATTTTATTACTTGTGGCAAAAAAAAACACAAAAAAAAGGAACCACACATTCCATTATTTAATCCATAGATACACACAATATTTTAGGCCCTACTTTTTTTTTTTTGTGCCAGAGAAAACATTCAGTAATATTAAAGAAACAGAGACATAACAAGTTCCACGACAAACCAGAAAACCAAAGAAAACGACGATAAAGCAAACAAACAAGAGAAAGAAAAACACAACAGAAACCCCCTAAACAAACAAACCCAACCTGGCCCACCGCTTCACCGTTCTACCCTGGATCAAAGACCAAAGATCGAGCATCTTCATCAATTAAGTGGCGTAGCTGCTCTGGTAGTCTGAACATCCAATCATAGGAGCAATACCCACCGATCGAAGCTTTCACAATCCAATCAGCTGTAAAATTAGCTTCTCTGGGAATCCAAACACAAGAATGGTTCCTCACAAATTTCTTTGACTCCCTAATATTTTAGGCCCTACTTGTTCTTGCTGTATTGAGTAAGCTCACTAAACATCTAACAAACATGTACAATTAATGCATATTCAAGTTATGTTCTAATTTCAAACAATTTGTTGAAGTTATTCTTATTGTTGATCACATGCCACAGGAGAAACTACTCATGTTCTCTTCAACAATTATTAGCCTCAAATTTTTACCTGCAAAGCCTGAAAAAGTAAAGGAAACAAAAATTATCAAATGCTCAGTTTGGCAAGTGCAGCAGAACTTAGCATCAAACGTGTGTTCTAAAATTAAACTGTGGTTGTTTTAGTTTAACCTATGGTGTGCGTATTTAGGACTTCGTTGGGAGAGTAATTTTACACAAGTTGAGATAAGTACATGAAAGGAATTTCGTTTTGACTTGTGTACAATATGATTTCAACGTGAAACCCCAACAAGCAAAGTGTTGTGAAGGTAGCGAAGTACCCTCACTCTGGGCTTACACTCCTGCACTTGGATTAGTCAATTGTTTAGATATTTAGTAATAAAAATCTATTTCATAATAAGATAAAAAAGATGTCCGATGTCAATTGATTCATGAGTACATAAAATTAAGAATTTTTTTCTGGTTATCCAAACTCATTGCAGAGACAAAATCAAACACAACCTCATATTACACCCACAAAAAATCAAACACAACCTCATACTTGGAACATTTGATTTTGTGGTTGGCACAAGTAAGCATTTCAAGAGAGCAAACACACTAGCTAATTTTAAGTATTGAGCTCTTTGTATTAAGCATTTACCAGTAAGCATTATTACAGAGAGAGAAATAGAGGTTATGTAATATAACTGAGTGATCGAACTACAACTATTGAGAATTTAAACCACAGACTAAACACTAATCTGATCAAGAGCTACGAATGGGAGAAGAGGAAGATGGATTTGTTTGGTTGATTGATTCATTGATGCCCTGTTAATATATATATGTATATCATCAAGTTTTGAACATGAGATCTTCATCTTTTTTCTGCCCACTACTACCATGGTGCCTGAAAATCCACCTCCAGCTCTTCATGCTCATTCTTCCCCTCTTGATTCCTCTCCCATTTACAGTGATCCTACACGATCCTCCACTGCTTAAATTTCCATCTCCAATCCCATCATTTCCCATAAAAGTCCCACACCTTGTGCTCCCAAATGCAGATAGGCTATTATCCCCCATTTTTGCACTTGATGGATACTCTGGTTTTGATTCCGAAGAAAAATCCAGCTTCAAATCTATGAATCTTGATTCATCCATGCCTTTAAAATCGCTCTCTCTCAGCGAAAACACGCGTCTGTTTACTCCATAAAATCCTCCATCGACCTTCATGAACGAATCTCTCTTCTCGCCGTCAAACCCACTCCTTCGAGGCTCTGCTTCACTGTAGCCGCTTCTTCTTCCAGAATCAAGAAGCAGACCGCCGTTCACGCCGGAGCTTCTCGCAGCAGAGATGGAGCTCCGGGCTCCTGATAAGATTGAATCCCCACCGTCTTCAGATCCGAATACTCCACCTCCGCCATTCCTGAAACTGCAGAGAGATCTGGACCTAGAAACGCCAACGTTATCGCCCACCCACGCGTCGCTTTTCTCGTCGAATCCGCCGATAACAATTCTTCCACAGTCCTTCTCCTTCTTCTTCCTGAACAATTTCCCGATTCTCCAGAACCTTCCACTCCTCTTGATGTCGACACTGTTACTACTGCTCCTCCTGAGAATCACGAACTCCTCCTCCGCTTTATCCTGCAATTTAGGTTTTGAATGCGGAATCAACGCTTCGTTCTTCTCGTTCTCGATCAGGAAGGAAACTCTCCCAACGCTTCCGACCTCGACAGTGCAGGAATTCCGATTGGGAGAGATCTCAGAGCAAGAACAAGAGGAAAGCCTCTGTTCCCCACAATCAGAACACACAAGCTTCACCAAACGATCTTTGAGACAGTAAGCGCAGATACCCACAGAAGAAGAAGGATGCTTCTTACAGGGAAGATCAGAGGTAGAATAATACTGATAATCCATCAAATCATTATCTCGATGGTAAGCCTCAGCCTCAACTCCTTTGCTTCTTCTCTCTTTCATAGTTTCCCCCAAAAATATAAACAAAAAGAGAGAGATCAATCAAAAACAGGGTTGGTGGCCCTGGGGGGGGGGAAGAAGGACTGAATGAATCAAATACTATGAACAAGGAAGAAAAGTGAAAGCATAAAGAGGAAAGAAGATATTTTGTTGGTTTTGGGGTTTATTTTGAGGAAGATAGAGAAAAGGAAGGCGAGTAGCACAGAAGAGAAGGCGTCACCTTTACGTTTACTGATGCAGGCATTATTGTGATGAAGGTGTAGGGAAGGGGAGAGAGATAAAGAAGGAACAGAGAAATGAGAGATTGTTGAGTGACTCGGTGAACAAACTCGTCATTGACTTGCTTGATGATGAAATCGAGAAAGAGAAAGAGAAATGAAATGAAATGAATCAAATGCACACTATGCTGCTCAGGCTCAGCAGCAGAAATGCTTGCTTTACTCAATCAATCAAATGCTACTTTTTTATTCTCTCTGCATGCATCTGTATACCATCAAATCAAAAGAACCCTAAGCCCCACCATACCTATAAGTTGCCAACTTTGGAGAGAAAAATCAAACCCCCATTTATATAAATCTCCTTTTTAGCGCGAGTCACACTCAAATCATCATGTCTTAAAACCCCATCTCTCTATCTCTCTCTCTATGATTCAACCTCTATCTGCATGCCCTCCACTATATTCCCCACAAACTCCACTCTAGAGAGTAAGTAAACAGAGAGAGAGAGAGAGCTGACTGGTTTGAGAAGATTTGCGCTTAGCCTCATTATCCTATTAGTATGAGAATTGTAGACTTGTGGTGGATACCTGTAACTTTACAACCTGTTGTATGAGTTTTCGGTAATAAGTTGGATTCTGTTTATATCTTCATTATGCTTATACCCTCACAACAAAGGAAAAATAAAGTTCAATCTCATTCATAGCTTTGCAAGTTGCAACCTGATGGCGTGAGGATTTTCCTGTAAATAGGAGGGAGGGAGTTCGATTTTGTTTATAACTTCAACCCCATGGCCGTGGCACCAGAGTTTTCTGATAAGGAGGAAATAATCACTCTAGCTTCCTTTGTAGCTGAAATATAGAAGAACTGAGAAGACCTGAATATGGAAGGCAAGTTTTGGAATTTCATGCGGGCAAATATATACTGAACGTTACCTGACATGGTGATGTGACACGTGGCCCAACGACAGAAAAAGGAATCAAATCGGACCGTGGAGATATTATGATGGTATTGTATGTATGCATTTATGTATGTGGGAGCCGTACGTTATATAATAGGGCTGGGAGGGCGTGGACGGACTAACGTGTCCACCTTTAGCGTGCCGTATTAGGTTTTCCAATCCATCCACACACACATCTTTTCCTTCCTATCCCTTCTTCTTCTTCTACGGATTTGCCCTTTCGTGTCTCCCAATCAGTTTTTTGTTTAGGCACAAACCAACTCAATTCCTTTGCCTCAAACATCACACATATACTCTCGGTTAAATGGGCATGTTTAAAAATATGGTAGAAAAATATTTTTACACAAATTGACGTAAATATGTAAGGGAGATTATTTTATTTTACGGAAAGACACCGTCCAACATGTGTTTAAACTCTAGAAACATTAAGTCAAACAAGCTCACGGTCATTTGAGATGGTAAGATTTCTCACACTGTGATGAGGAAAACACAACTTCGAATTATGGGAAGCACATATGTTATGGGAGATGAAAACATGTACGCCTTGCATCTTAAAAGGGATTCGTCTCTACTCTAAAGTGATCTGGGTACGCTCATCTTGGTAACCCAAGAAAAAAATCACACTTTTTTTTTGCCAAAATAATGTCAGCCTGGTTTAATGCCAAAGGGAAGATAGTCCTTTATATCCTACACGACACTATATATGCCTTTTGTTTATAGAGTAACAAAACCTTCCTTTTTTATTAAATTTAAGCTTAGCAGTGGCTGTAAAACACACATGGAGTTACGAGGATACTCATGCGAATGAGTGATTGTACAATAAAATGCAAGACTCCAAATGATCAGGAATAAGGAAAAGTTGAAATATAGCGTTTAGGTAAGCAAGATATGCTTGCTAAGAGCCTGACATAACTCTTATTCTTTTTTTTTTTGGCTTAAAGCATCCGATATTTTAGGATGAACCATTTTTCAATGATATCAATGGCCCTGGATGCCATAGGGTCTTTCATTTAAAAGGAAAGTGGCTGGCTACAGATATTATTTCATGTCCAAGGGATGAATTGAACCCTCCAACTTGGTAGAGGGACCAAGTGAGGAACCATCATGCCATATCGTCGTGGTTACACAACTCTTCTTCTATACAACCTCTAAATTGAACCATAAAGTTGATCTTCCATCAAGAACAGAAGGGAGTGTAGTTTTGGGATTGCAACTATAAAACACACATGGATGTGTTGTTGTACGAGAGAGTGTAAGATTTGAAATGATCATATATATATATATACACGAGGAAAAGTTGAAGTGATATATATTAAACAAGAAGCCAATGAAAAATCCTTCAAGTTTGCTTTGGATTTGAAGTGTGGTTGAGAAGGGTTGAGCAAATGGTGCTGAATCCTATAAATAGAGGTAAATCGAGTCTTATATTAAAAATTGAACATTAGATTTTGTTTGGAACAATATTTTTAAAAATTAAACGCACGTTCAACAGTATTTTTTCATAAAACGAGATAATATCATCCATATATTCGACTTGCGTATAACTACTTCTCTATCGCATTTCTAAACAAATACATTACATATTTTTCCGCGACAAGTTTAAAGTGACGTATGCCTGCACTTTCAGTAAAGGGAGAGAGTAAAGTAATGTAAATTAAGGGAGCTTTGATAAGCAACATGTTCATCACATCAAAAAGGTTGAAATACAATCTGTACAATTCCTTCATTTGCGGGTTAAGTGTCTGGATATTTGCAGGTCATTGGATGACTTGAGTTTTTAGTCAATCATTCTCATCCTTTTTCCCTCGTATTAATCTCACTAGCCTACTAAATATCACCTCAATCAACATCATCAGCCTCGTATCATCAGAAAAGATCATATAAATATATATACACCAAAAACCAAATCTTTATCTCTTCTTGTTACGTAAGGTTGGCTATGAATCACTCTGTATTATACTCTACATCAACTAATTCAGATAAATTGTTAATTAAAAAATATATTCATTAATTCAATTAAAGTGTTCTCATTAATCTTTCTCTAACATTTTTAAAATTGATTCCATTACTCTTTATCTACCCTCCTCACATCTAATGACATTATTTATATGTGTGGTTAAATCATGTCAAATAATTCTTTTACTATTTTCTATTGATAAATATCGCTACAACTTCATATAGATATATGTTTATTTCAAATATTATATTTTCTTATATTAACATGTACCTATCTCAGCTACTTCCACTTTATTACTTTGTTATCTTTTTAAAATTTAATATTTGCCAATATTAGATTATTGCTTATTCACACATCCATTTTAGTTACAACTTTTACTATTATTGATCTTATAATACGATGATCACAATTTTTTCTCTTATTAGATACTTTCTAATCATAAATAATATCTATACATATATATTCGATTAAACAAAGAATATTAAGATTCAAATCTTGTCAAAGGGTGATTATATTGTTGTTTGAGAGGGATGAATAGTCATTATTGATAATCTATCTTTGAAAGAATAGAGGGACGATGCATGCATGTCTTGAAATTGTCTCTTTGATGGAAGGAATAGAGGGATTCATGAATGATTACATATATATATAATAATGAGTGAAAGAAGGTAGCTTCTTCATTTTTTTCCCTCTTCAACTTTTTTTTATTTGGCCTCCCCATATAAATTTAATTTGTGGGTATGAGACAAATTAAAGCTGATGGGAAAAAAAGAAAAGAAAAAAGGTCATCAACAAAGTCAAATGCATTTGATTATTTATTGAGTGGCCTTACATGTTGTCTCTTCTTCTGTTTTCGTCCCTTCTTCATCACTTCGCATTTGAAACGGTCAAAGCATCTAAGTCACAAGTGCAAATTACATTTAATGACCCAAACTTTCATGAATTTGAAAGTTGTGTATAATAATCATTTTGTTAAGAAACCCCTTGTAATGAGATCAGGCTTGTATGTTTTTTTTTGGTTAAAAGCATAGTTATCCTCTAATTAGAAGTAATTATATTCAATGCAGTATGATCAACTACATTATAAGGAGTTAACCTCTTTCACCAGACCCAACACCCGTTGATTTAGGATTATATGTTATACGAAGGGCCATAAGTGAAAAAAAAAGTACCACAATATATGTGTATACATATATAATCAAATAACACTTCCAAAAAGGTCATTATTAAGGGAAATAAGACATATTAAAATAACCCCATCTCATAGAATAGTACTAAATATATAAAATAGTTATAAATAACTTGAATAACTTCAAGACACAATGTGAGCAATCTAGCTGGACCTAAAGAATATAAGTGGAAAAGGGAGTTAAGTTGATGATAAATCTCAATATTAACATTTGTAAAACAAACCTTGACTAAGCTTAGTGATTGAATATAATTATAATATATATATGGAAATGAATGAATTAATGGAATATGATTGAATATATATATATATATATATAGACACACACCAAAATATAAAAAGGATGATAATGGTTGATTAGCACGCTGGAAGCAAAGCATGCAAAATGGGAAGCATCATTGGGACAAAAGGCAGCAAAACAGGAGAATGAGGCTAATGTTGGAGTGACAAGTGAGTGAAAGAATATATATATATATATATATGTTGTCATTTATAATTACAATTATTAATTAATTAAAAATGTTATCCTAATCATTATCCCCCTCCTTCCTCATTCATTATTTTGTTGTCTCTCTCATCAATGCGGCTTTTTAAATCATTTGTGTGCCTAATCTCATGCACATCCATTACCAAAAGTGATCCCTACCAACACACACACACACACACACACATGTATGTATGTATGTATGAATTACACTAATATTACACTCTTTTATCACTGTGTTCTAAAAATAGATTTTATAACATTTTGATTATAAATATTATAATTTTTAAGAACCAAATTTATGTGTTGCAAAATTATAAGGGATTCATCACTCTTTAAAAAAATTGTCATATTATAATTTTAATCATTTTTTAACAAATTAATTTACAACTTAATAATAATTTTCTTAAAATGCAATACTAAATTATTAATATTGTAACATACCAACACCATTCCCTAACAGATATTGTACATATTTGCAATCGTAGCTAAAAGCATGGTTTTATTCTCTGGGTGTAGCTGTAGCTACCCAGAAAATGCGTCTACGAGGAAAAGGTATCTGCACCATTATAAGGCGTGTTTCGTTCCCTTTCAAAACCGATGTGAAATTTCACATCCACCCTCATGGGGTTTAACGTCCTCGCTAGCACCCCAACTGGAGGTGTGGTTCTAATACCACTTGTAACAATCCAGCGCCCCTCCCTTGTTGTATTGTCCATATTTGCGGCTGTAGCCAAGAGCAATTTAATGCAGCCGTAGCCACCTAGAAATTGTGTCCAGGAGGGGAAGGTATCAGCATTCTTATAAGACAAGCTTCGTTCTCTTTCTTAACCGATATGAGATTTCACGTCATTGTAATAATCCAACACCCCTCCCTCACATATATTGTCTCTGTTTGCAATTGAAACCAAGAGAAGGACTTTGTTTCCCTGGGTGCAGCTATAGCCACTTAGAAAAAACGTCTATGTGGAGAAGGTATCCGCTTTCTTATAAGGTGAGTTTCGTTTCCCTTCTCAACTGATGTGTGATTCACATCCTTGTAACAACCCAACACCCCTCCCTTATAGATATTGTCTATGTTTGCAGTTGAAACCAAGAGCATGGTTTTATTTCTTTTGGTGCAGACGTAGCCACCTATAAAACAAGTTTATAAGAAGGTATCCGCTCCTTTATAAGGCGTACTTCGTTTCCCTTCCCAATCAGTATGAGACTTCACATCTAACCCCATAAGGGCACAGTGTCCTCGTTGACTCACCGATCGGAGGCCTGACATTGATAGCACCTGTAATAGCCCAGTGGCCCTCCCTAATAGTATTTTGTTTCCCTGGATGTAGCTGTATCCACAAAAAAACGCATCCACGAGAAGAATGTATCCATATCCTTATAAGGCATATTCCGTTCCCATTTATAATTGATACGTGATTATGAAAAATATTTAGTAATAACTTTAATTCTTTAAAACAAATGTAGTTTTTAAAATATTTCCAAAAAATTGTTTTAAGTTTCCCAAATTTAAAATAATTTTTAAAGAAAATGTTTCCATGTAAATAAAAAATTTCCATGAAAATGTAAAAAGTAAACTTTTTAGTAGGATAATTTTTGGATTAAAAAATTGTGCTTTTAGAAAAGAATGTAAAAAAGATTTGGGTAGCTAGCAGCTTACGTTTGATATGATGTAATGATTAAGTGCAATTAACCAAGTTATGTCCATGTTGCCTGTCTGACATGCACCTCCCTTGGCCCCCACAGCACCCTAATCTCTCAATATTCCTTAAATTTTATCAATGAAAAAAATATTAAATAAATTCAATAACACTTAAGACTAAATTGATATATTATTTGATAAAATAAAATGATGGATTTATTTGTGGCGTGAAGTGTGAACTAAGGTTTTGTTTGCTTTGACCTGAAATTAAGTTTTTTGTTGAGTAGAAGAAATTCAATATTCATTAATACTAGTAAGTTTAGGAATCAAATTGTGTAGATAGAAAATAATAGTAGTAGTAGTAGTAGGGTTAGAGCCAACGATTATTAGAAAATATGTGTATCTTAAGATTTAATCAAAGATAGAATATAGGATAAGAATGTTTTGAAGTGCACATGGGATGGGTCACACCAAACCCTAGGGATCTAACACTCTAAGGGATCTCGGAGTGGGTGAAATTGGAAGGGAGACATAGTAGGTAGGATGCGCTCAAATCCTACATCGGTTAGACCCGTCCAAAGTGAAAGCTATATATGTATTCGAGATGTAGCCCTTAACATCCGAGGTCTCTTTTTGGATAACTATAAGATCTTAAGAGGGTAAAATCCTATGCCGAAAGGTAGTTAAACAAGGATAATACCTCGGAATGTTACAACATGAGGGAGTTTGTTTGAAGGATTATCCTTGTTAATGTTTTGTTGATGAGAACTATATATTATGCATAATTATTTATATGATAAAAGATTAATTATGATGTCCAAATCTGATTAGTGAGAGAATGGCTTGATGAAGATGATGGACTAATCCTCATTTTATTCTCATTCCCAATAATCACCAGAGACGAATCCCAAGGCTATGTCTGGTAGTGAGGTGAAAGTGGAGTTTTAATGTGTACGGAAGCATCATATAATTTTTAATTGTTATATGTTTTCATAATTTCTTTAAAAAAATAATTCAATTAGTTTACTCATAGATCCATGAGAAACTAACACACCCACTACCACCAAACACAATGCTTGTTTGGGAACTTCGTTCCCTGAACGGAACACGCAAATCAAGATAAAATTATCTCAAAATCTGTAAAAACCATCTTGAAATCCGTAAACTCCTTTCTCCTAACGGAACTCATTTCTCTCAACAGAGTTCCTAAACACACACATAGCTGTAACCATCCTCGACGTGAATTAGGTACAGTGGAAGGTGTTAGCACAATTGTGTGTATTTAAAAATCCGTTGGGATAATATTTTACGGATTTCGAGGTAAGTATGTGAGTTAAATTTTATCTCGATTTACGTGCAACGTGATTGGGAATCACTTCCCAAATATGCCTAATCACATAGTAAATAAACATTCGAATCTATATTAGATTGGTTGTATTATTGTTTGCCCTTAGTGTCTTTAGGCCTTTTATTTTACTTTGTGTGAAATGGGTTTCGCGGAAATGTTGAATTTATTTTCTGCTGTATCAATACCTAATTTGTATATGTGTATTTTCCCAGTGAATTCAAATCATATTTGAAGTATTATCAGATACTAAATGCGATCACCTTTCATGCTAGGGGATTTAAACTTTGGTTTTGTTATTTGTGACTGATTAGCTTCTTCCACTAGATCTAATCCCGTTGATTACTTGTATCATTTTACTTTTATAGAACAAATTGGCTTATTAAAATACTTATAATTTTAACTTCCATGCTAATTCTTTTAGTTGCGCACGAATGTACATGATCATGAAGTGATAAATATTATATTGTTAATTTTATAATAGATTTGAAGCGTATAAATTTAATTTGAAATAATAATAATAATAATAATAATAATAATAATAATTTGTATCTATTTAAAATAAATATATATAAAAAAATATATACTATTGGACCTCACTGGTAACACAAACTAAATTCTTATGGGCCTTAAGTTAACTATGGCATTGAAAAAAAGGCATAGTTCCCAATCTTTTATCATTTCAACCAAAGCCCAATGGGCAATGAGCCTTTTCCTCATGCTCAATAAAACGTTACGTGGCAAAAAACAATTTTATCCACATATTTAATTATTCTTAATAATTGAAATGTTAGCTGTGGAAAAAAATAATAATCTCTGTAGTAAAAAATATTTAAATTTAATGCGAGACAGCATCAAAACATAATTATCTCTATTTAAAAGATACATATACTTTTAAATAATAAAAAAGTGAAACATTTAATATTGGACGATGATTCGTGTATATTTGTTAAGGGGAAAAATTAACTATTTACTCTTTTATTTTGTCTCTATTACAATTTATTTTTTAGAAGGAATGAATGTTCCTTGTCACAATTCATCAAATAAAGTATTACTGATTTTTTTAAAAAATGTCCTTATTAAAAGTTTAACGTAATTTTTTTTTGCTTCTTAAAACATAATTTAATATTTGAAATAAGTGTAAATTTTGTATTTTTAAATAAATTTAATAATTTAACCATCTCTCCAATATTTTTAATGAGTTGTTGGTAATGTTTTATAATAGAGGAAAAAAATCATTTTGATAGAATCCATTTATTTACGTTTTAACTTTTAACAATCATGTGAAGATTGATTTTCCCAATTTCCCATATGCTTTATAAATACAAATTGTCTCCCAAAAAACAAAAAAGGAAATTGTAAAATTCAATTAATAAAACAAAATCATAAATATGAGGAGAGAGTTGCAAATTCCCAAATATGGCAACGAGATAATCAAAGCCGTTTCACTTCACTTCTCCGTTTCATCCCTCAATCCTTACCTGGTTCATCTCCATGATTCCTCTGAAAGCTTCTCAAATTTCCCATTCGTTCTCCATTTCCAGAGCTAACCCACTTCGCATTTCTCTTCGAAGACGACCCCAATTCCTCGCGCTTCCACTTTCTTCTACAGCCCATCGCCTTAATTGTCCTCGAATTGTAAAACCTCCATCTTTCTCTAACTCACCTTCATTCCCATCACTCTTCGTTATTGTACCCGCCTCGCGTCTTCTTAGGGTTTCGGAAATTAGAACCCAAATTCGCAGCGGTGAAGTTGAAGCCGATGGAATTTCCACAGAACTCCAGGACTTATCGCCGAACGGTCCTATATATAAGAAAACACTGCAATTGGTTGAGTGCTCCATGTTTGCTGCGCTTACTGGTTTAGTCTACTTCTTGAGCAACTCTCTTGCCATCGAGGTTTGTTAATGTTTATCAGAAAATAGTCTTTCATCAGAAGGTTAAGAGTATCAACTTGGTTAATTCAGTTTCTTAATGCACGCCTCGGCACTTTCAATGTCTAGTTGGTTAAGCATATGAAAAAGAAACTACATATATTGGGAGGTTGGATAATTTCTGTACTTTTTGTCTGATACTGATAGAATAGTTAGAATTCCCATTGTAGATGTTTGTTTCACGCATGCGTTTGTCACTTACTGGCTTTACTTTTTCATTGCAGAATTACTTTAGCTGCTTCTTCTCATTGCCAATAGTAATCTCGTCAATGAGATGGGGAGTTGATGCTGGAAGAAAAACTCTGGTTATTCCTGCCGGAATGTACTACATCAATTCTTGACGAGTTATTGCATTATCAGATTTTTATTATTGTAGTGGTCTTCTCATTGTAGGTGGCAACAACTATGCTTTTGTTGGTCTTATCTGGTCCAGTGAAAGCTTTAACCTTTTTTGTAAGCTTGCTTTCATCCTTATCATTACCAAATTTTCGGTCAATGAGCAATGTACCTCCTTTTCCCTATGTTCCCGTGAAACTCCTATTCATTTAATATTGAATACTTTTTGTATCAGAAAATGAAAATCTTAGTTCCTTTGGCGCAATTATCTTATGCTGCCCTTTTATAGGTTGCATACTTTTTGTGAAGTTGCCTATGATGATGTACTTAACTTCTGAACATATCTTTAATGTAGCTCAAGCATGGCATAGTTGGTTACACAATGGGTACTTTATGGAGGTATGCTCCTTAACTTCTGTATAACAACATCAATGTGGTATTGCTATGAAACTTATCCAAATAAATTATTGTTATGGCTGTCTAACAATGCGGATTTGTAATCTTGACTTGAAACTTAATATTTATGTTTTGATGCAATTAAACATGCATTGGTGTTCTTTGATTTCTGCATTAAATTGAATGTCTTGTATTTGAATTGAAGGCTACTATTATAGTATTCTAAACAGGTAGAACTTGCAAATGACTTTGTTTCTGGACAAGCCAAGCAATTGATTTATGTTTTCATTTGTTGATTCGGATGATGATTGATTTCTGAAGTACTAGTTCATCTTGCTGGATTAAATAGTCAGTGCTCAAAAATTTTTTTTTTTTCAAAGTTAGAATTGTGGGTGATTATTTTCTTTTAATGTTGAAATAAGATATCTATGCTATGCTGCAAGACCGTAACTGCTTTCTTTTTCTCAATTGTGGATCTTGTCAGGTCAGGAGCAAGTTGGAACCTCTCAATCTTCTTGTGCACAATTGTACTGTTTGTTACCTTTTGCCTTTATCATCTCATACCTCTTCCTAGCAAATGCCTTTACTGGTTGGCTCCTCTCCTCTATTTGTGTTTGTACTGAAATATTGATAATTTTTTGCAGGTAAGATCGCTGGGTGCTGTGGGCTTTGTCTTGATTTCATCATTCTTGATAAGGGAAAACATTTTAGCTTTGGTAATCCATTAATCTACTACTACGTTCAAATTTCCTGTCATATCTCAAAACCGCTAACGAATTTATTTTTCCTCTTTCTTCTTGTTGGTGGTGCAAATGGTGCTTGCAGATTACCATTAACATTCATGCTTCTCTAACATTTGTGCTCACCGCTTCGGGTGTTAATACAGTTCCTTCAATGGATGTGATTTATGCCCTTTTTGGCATTTTGGTATGATTAGTTACTTTTATTTGAAAGGGTCTTTTCCATTTATTTGTTTCTTTCTTG
>JANTPZ010007176.1:0-12097 GCA_025593235.1 Vachellia pachyceras | reverse complement strand
CGGTCCAGCACCTTTACTCTTACAAGTGCCTATGACTTTGACTCGTATCTCCATACCTTATTAAATTCATACTGGTCTTACTTTATCTTTGTTCCCACAGAGATAAACGACCAGTGACATTTAGGACAATATTTATAATTTGCCCATGGATGCAATTATCATAATAAACATGTAAAAGTTATGATAATTAAATGAAGAAAATATATTAAAATAAATAATGTGTGAGGTACAATGATTGCCCCTATGGCACAATTTCCAATAGTATCATATACAGATTTAAAAACGCATACAATATGTTCCAGATTATCATGCTTTTTCAAGAATCCAATAACCCATATATCATATATATATATATCATGTTCTTAGTAAAATGCACACATGAATTCAAGAATGCATCAATCAAGATATATCATATATTATGACAATTATATAAACTCAATCTAAATGCACAATGAACCTGCCTCTGATACCACTATTGGATTAGAAAGTACATACATGCAGCAGAATTTTAAAATTTTCTAATCCCCATATGAATATGTCTAAGGCGTTTATACTGAGGAGAAAGAGGCACCTTTTGCATTTCAAAATCGGATCGCCTCTTGCATTTGGATCTCTTCAGATTCCACAACCTCCCGCGTTCTTGATTCCGATCATGAGGACCCGATGTTTCTTATTGTCTCCTTCTACCAGTATCCACATGAACAGTTCCCAACAATCGTAGTGTTTTATCGCCTCTCAAGTCTCTCTCTCTAGGGTTTCTATGGCTCACAATCAAATTCAAATGGAATGCCTCTCTTGCTCATGAGTCCTAATAGTTATAGAACTCATAGACAGCTTCTAAAATTTGTGATTAATTTTAATCTTTAAAATTCGAATATAGATCTCAAAGGATATTCAAGATTAATCTTTATTAATATAGAAAATTGAATTTCAAAAAGATATCCAAGATCATTCTTTATTAATCTTGAAATTCAAAATTCAAAAGATATTCAAGATTAATCTTTATTAATCTTGAAATTTGAAATTCAAAATGTGAAATTCAAATTTTGCAATTTTGATTTGGATTAATCTGATTTGATTAAATCATATCCATATAATTAATCCAAATAGTGAGCCAACGAAAATAATTTATCTTTATAAATTAAATATGAATATTAATGTTAGTTATTTAATTTATCAAATAAATTAAATACTAACATATAATATTATTGTCATTTCGAATTTATGTATATTATAATTCAAATAAACCCTATATTTTAACGCTCATATTGGGTTGTATGTTCTTGCGTGCGACCCTGTAGGTTAATATGAAGTTGCCAGTGGGATAAACTCAACATTAGCTCACAAGTCGTAAGCGGTCTCTAGCAAGACATGACTACCCAAATCATAAGGGGATCGTTAACATGACGCAACCTTTCATGCAATCACATCACGTCCCTTTTGTCATACGATATCTCAGTCAAAGATATGGCATAAATGACATCATCCTTGTCATCCTCATATTCCTGACCATTACTTTCTTGATCCCTGAGTATTCTAATCAAGAAAATTAAACTCCTTTTCATTACAGTATATCCATACATTTCTCAAACTCACTCATCGAGGGGCCCAGTAATATCTCCCAACTAATGTGAGGGATAAATCCCATCTTGATCACTCACATTCCTCTGCATGAAAGACCTTTAAGCCCCATTATAGCCTTTATCATCACCTTGTCAAAGGTGACTTTTAACTAAGTCAAAACTTAGTGACTCTTATGTAGGAATCTATGATGATCTTAGGTCAAAGAGCATTATAACGTGACTACATATGAGATAAGCTAATAACTTAATCCATGCATCTTTCTCATAGCGGTTCGGTCCAACACCTTGTACCCTTACAAGTGCCTATGACTTTCACTTGTATCTCCATACCTCATCAAAGTTATACTGGTCTTACTTTATCTATGCTCCCACATAGACAACTAACCGGGCACATTTAAGACAATATTAATAATTGGTCTATGGATGCAATTATTATAATACACATGCGAAACATATGATAATTAAATGTAGAAAATACATTAAAATAAATAACATGTAAGGTACAATGATTGGCCCCTAAGGCATAATTTTCAACACAAGCTGCACCTAAGGAATCACATGCAAAGAATGTGAAGAGGATATTCAAATCTGGCACCATTGACCTTGGAATTTGGCACACAAAAGGAGCAAATAAGCAATTAATTGCCTGCGTAGATTCAAACCATGCTAGGTATAACAAATAGAAATGGCACTAGTGGTTAATGTCAATTCATTAGAGGAGCTTTAGTATTATGGTTCAGTAAGAAGTAATCAACTGTGTCATTATCTTAAACCAAAGTGAATATATCATTGTTGCTAGCTGTTATGCACAAGTACTTTGGATGAAGCAACATCTTCAAGATTTGGGAATGATGTTAAAAGAAATTCCTATCTATTGTGATAACATCAACACCATTAGTCTTGCCAAAAACCTCGTGCATCACTCTCGGACCAAGCATATTGATATTCAACATCACTTTATCCTGGATCATGTGCAGAGGGAAGATGTCAAGGTTGAATTCATTCCAACCCATCTTCAAATAGCTGACATCTTCACCAAACCATTGGCTCGAGAACAATTCGTAGATATAAGAAGAGAATTGGGAATGGTGAATCCCAATGAATTGTAAGTAATGTTGATTTATTAGTGTGTGTGTGTGTTTGGGAACTCTGTTGGGAGAAATGAGTTCCGTTGGGGGAAAGGATCAATGGAATAGCACTCCCACGCCACCTTAGAGTCAGGAAATTTCAAGGGAACCCCCGCATGCTTGCAAATGGCCACATACACACAAAGTGTGCCTATCATGTTCATCATACTGTAAGGAGAAAACTTGAATATCACCTAAGGATGATTAATGGACCAAGATAAACCTTCTTTCTTGGTGACCTCTTCAAACTGAATGTCCTCTTGGGTGTAGAAGAAATTAGGTGCGTCGAGCCGGGGCAAGTCCTTGGTGAAAGGTGTATCATGGATTTGTATCTTGTCAACTAACTCAAACGCACCAACGTAGTGTTTGACTCCGGTTTGAAGGCATAAATGACAAAGATTCAGAGCATTTAGGATGATGGTGTGGAGGAAGAAATGAAGAAGAGATGACTTGGTTTGGGGGGGAGAAAAACTCACTTTGTGGGACCCACTGTTAAAGGTAACGAATCATTTGGTTAGGTTATTGGTGTTGTTTTTTACACCACTTTTGTAATATTATGTGTATTTTTGCACCTTCCGCAACTTTATGGTACCAAACGCTCCTTGAGCAAAACTTAATTGTTACAATTTTATTATAAAATGAATATTATTGTAATGTATATTTTTTAATTTTTTTAGTTCTTCACCGATTTGACTCTGATCTGACCCACTAATCCTTAACCTGTTATTTTATTCGGTTCAGTCACCGGTCCAATTTTAAGTACCTTGATTGTGGTATGATATCTCAAAGAGAAAGGAATTGAGTATGTAAATGAACAATTAAAGGGCCCAACACCCTTAAAATGACAAATTCGGTCAAAAAATAGTACATAGATTCCAAATGCATTGAAATTTTGCATGCAAAAAGTCGCTTGTATAAGCTTTCTAAAGAGTCATAGATTGCTTAATTTGGATAATTGCACAAAAAGATATGCAAGTTCCAAATTTATGCAAAAACCAGGTTTTGCATCAGCAGAAAGTTGGTCACGGTGAAGTCACATGTTCGTTGAAGTGAAAGGCGCCCGAGAGGTGAAATTCTCTCAGAATTAAGACGTTTACCACATTTAAGTTTAAGGTTCACCTCGACAAAAAGTGGTTAGTGAGCAATTCCTCATTGGTTTGAGGAGTTCACCTCAGTGTCGTGAGGCCAGAAGGGTTGCTGTGATAAAGAACCTTGAGTCAGACCAATTGAACAGTGATTTTTATGACTCAAATTAGTTTTAAATGAGCAAAAAATTTTGTCCAAAAGGTATTTTACCCTTATAAGAAACAACGTAAGCTTTCGTTAGACTTTAATCACTTGGTTTACATTTTTCTAGAATTAGTTGTGAACTTTTAAAATTGAGCCAAAATCCTAAATTACCAAATGAATAGTAATTCAAGTGGGTGTTTTGAAATTCTCTAAGATAACTAATTTTAGCCTATGTAATGGCCTCAAGTGATCTAGTTAATATTTATAATGAGTAATAAAGCAGAGTAAAGAGAGGTGTTACAAAGGATCTGAGGGGTACTTCTTCAGATGAGATATATGAAAAACATTATTCAACTCGGAAAAGTGTGACAATAATGCGATTTGATAATCAACACGTCCAATCCTCTCCAAAATCTTATATGGGTCAAGATAACAAGGCGAAAACTTCTTAGCCTTAATGGATCTACTGATTCAAGTCATAAGTTTACCTTTAAGAACACGTGATAGCCCATTTGAAACTTCAAGTCTTTCCAACGCTTCTTGGTGTAGCTCTTTTGCCTACGATTAGCAGTCAACATATTTTGTTTAATCATTTTGACTTTCTTTGAAATCCTCTCAACAAAATTTGGATTGAGGATGGCCCTTTTCACTTAGTTCCATCTAGTAAAGAGGGGATCTACACTTTCTACTATATAATGCCTTAAAGAGCACCATCTGAATATTGGAGTGATAACTACTATTATAAGAAAACTTAGCTAAATGTAGATGGTGATCCCAACTTCCAAAAAGCTCAATAGCAGAAGACCTTAACATGTTCTCAAGTGTCTGAATTGTCCTCTCTATTTGATAGTCCATTTGAAGGTAATAAGAAGTATTAAACTTTAACATAGTATCTATAACTTCTTGTAAAGCTCTCCAAAAATTTGATGTAAATCTTGTATCTATATTAGACATAATATTTGAAGGGACACGTGAAAAAATGGTAAGGATATATTTGTTAACTTATAATTAGCCCTCCTCCCTTTCATAACATCCCCTACCCCGCACCTACCTCCCTTTAGGGCTTGTTTGGTTTGGGGGAAGGGGAAGGGGAAGGGGAAGGGAGGGGATGAAAAATGAATCCCTCCCCTCGTTTGGTTTAAACTTTTGGAGGGGAGGGAACCCAAAATATGACCCCTCATTCCCTCCCCTCCCTTTATTTGATTCCCTCCGAATGGGGGGGTTTTGGAGGAAATCAAAAAATTATGACTAATTTACCCCTCAATTCTATTATATTATCATCCATACATGGTAAGTTAAAATGCGTTGCCTCTCCAATTTTTCATCTGCTCTCTAGAACCAATTCAGTTAACCAACTCTTTCTTCCTCCTCTGCTCTTCAGATGTTTTGCCAGTCACAAGTTGGATTACGATGGCAAGTTAAGCATAAATTAAATATTGTGAAATTAAGCTACATATAAATCCTATTTTTTAATTATTTAAATAAATTATATGAGAGAAGTACCTTAATAATTATTTTGATTAATTAAATAGAATGAGTGATTAATTTTCATGAGTGAAAATTAATTTAAATAAATTATATAAGTAAATAAATATAAATCAACATATAAGGGTAAAATGGTAAATTGATTATTAACTTCCCTCCCTTCCCCTCATAAACCAAACAAAATATAATTAAAAATCCTCCCCTTCCTTCCCCTCTAATAAAACCAAACGAGGTAACCCTATACCATTCCATCCATTCCCATCCCCTCGTATCCATCCCTTTCCTTTCCCCTCCTTCAAACCAAACATAGCCTTAACCCTCTCCCCTCCCCGTGTTGAACCAAACATAGCCCTAAGAGCCAAAGTGGGTGTTGATCTCCCTCCAACCAACCACATCCTTTGCAAATGCGTACTAGGGTTTCACTTGTGCTGCCCGTGCAGTCGACCGTTGTGGATGTTACATAGGAAACGACGCTGTTTAAGTAAAGGAGCACAGCGGAGAAAGTTAGCAGCGGAGAGAAGCCAATCCCAATTTTAATCTCCACCATCCACACCACTACCAAATCGCATCGTTCGATGTTGCTTTCCTGGGGATGCCCACCAACCCAATGCAGATGTTCAGCGTCCGGGCGCGATAGTTTAGCCGGCGATTGAGTGGGTTGCTGTTTACGAGGTAATCGTCGCTGGCGGTAACGGAGGTGAGAGAAAATCAGTGGCTAGGGCCTATATTTTGTTGATATCGACTGAAGAAAGCTAAGGATGAGGAAGTTCGGTGCAGCAACGTTGCCGTCGTCTGAAATTTGACGGATAAGAGAAAGTCGGCGGGGGAAATTACAGCGGTATGATAGAAAACTTGTTGGGTTAGAGTGCCTTGGAGGGAGAGAATTTTTGCCTTCTAGGTTCGGATTCCATCCACCAAAATCTCTATTTTCATTCAGCCTCTCAATGATGCGATTATAGTTTTCTTTTGCTATTATATTTTTGTGCAAATAATTCTATTTAAGAAGATGTAGAGAATATTGAAGTTCTCTTCATCAATCCATGCAATTATTTTATAGTTCAACTTATGCATATTAAGTTTCATTCTGTTCCACTTCTCATTGGGCAAATCCAGAGCAAATGCCTCTTCGTGAATCTTTGTACTGCTTCTTCATGGGTGTTCATTAAATTTATCTCCCTTTTCCTTACTAACTGGAAAAATCTCTACTCCATTTGAAGGAGTCGTTTTTCGCCTAGCTTCGGCTCTGTTTTCTCCTTTTGTTCAATCAAACGAGGCTAGTTTCAATTCCCAGTGCTAGAATTTCGGCCAACCAAACGGGTGCTTAGTCTCTTTAAATTTCCTCTTTACATATTGTGATCCATTTGTCTCCATAGGAGACATCTCTCTTTATCAGGTGATTTTTGGATCTAGACTAGGCTTGATTGCTTATTGTTGGTGGAATACTCATATTTGAGTGAGAGATCTCCAAGGTGTAGCATCAATGGATTCACAGGGCCAAACAACTTCATTGCAGCGGCTCCAGAATGTGGAGAAGGTGATATTTGAAACCTTTTAGAACGTTGAAGGAATGACAAATCCTCGAAGTTTGCCGTGAACATATTATTAATATATATAATTTTGTGGTAATATGTAGAGAATTGTCAGGGTTTTAGAGTTAGCTGGAGGAGTCATGGATGAGCTTGCGAGCTCTACAGGTCCTAGGAAAGATGTGGTCCAAAATCATTGCTTGGAATTCATGCAATTAATCAAGGTACTTCTCTTCTCTTTTGAAAACCAACTCTTTTTTATTTGTTGACAGTAAAAAGACTTAGGTGCATTTTTTCTTTTTAGTTCCTTGTAATCAGGTTATTCAACAACAAAATGGAAAGTATTGGGCAAAAGAAAAGACAGGTGGAGATTTTATTTTACAAATTAGCATTGAATAATTGGGTCATTGAAAGTTTTTCCACATGTTAAGATTTAATAAAGTATGTGTTCATTCCTGCCTTCTTCCTTCATAAAACTCTGATCATTCATATGCAGTGAAACAGCAGAATTATCCATTAAAATCCACTCATGTCCAGAATCCACAAAATATGAAGACGAACGATGATGATGGCATATAGCATCAGAAATGGTAGTCGCTAAGAAGTGTTCTAGGAGGCTAGTGTCCATTTTTATGGGCTAATTGTTGAATTATTGAATCTTTGATTTTCCTTTTTATGATATCACTACCATAAGATCTGACCATTGCCTTCAGCGCCTAACTTAAGTAATAGCAGCTCATTAAAATTGGTTGTCACACATTTACTCATTGATTTTATATTCATTATTTGCGCTGTCACTGACTCTGAACAACCAACGACCTTAGATATTCTGCAAATCTGCCTTTAGCTAATTGAGTTAAAATTGTGGAAAAGAAGATTAAAAATAAATGGACCATCATCTGGTTGTGGGTCATTCTCGAAATGAAGCTTCGTTTCCATTTGTTTAGCTGCAGGATTCAACATTTAGTTTTTTTAACAGTTTTTCCTTCGAAAAATCTTTTAGGACATCCAGGTGGCATTGCGTGATGAAATCAAAAGTGCTTGCGAGTATCGTCCATTTGAGAAGTGCGATTATGGTTCAAGAATAGCTAATGAGATTTGTTTCAAGAAGCTGGAATATGTGATTTCGCAGTTGGATGGAATGAAAGAGACAATTGATGAGTATGACGCGGCAGTCTGAGATCTACATAGGAGCTTTAGTTCCTTAGAGAACCCCAGGTTTTGAATTCATTGATCTGGGATGTCAGTATCTAGTTATTTTAATGGCCTCATGTCCAAATGTTATGTCATCTATCTGATTCCACAATTCTCGTTTATTGGTATAGCTTTATAGCATGAGACGCCATGTGGTGTCATGTTTGGATGGATGTCACTTAAATTTGTAGATGGGAAATTTATGAAAAATGAACAGATTGAGGCTATTGAGGTTTTAGTTATGAATAGTGTATCACTGCATCTTGAGGGTTCATTTAATGTTAATTTGTAGATGGTATATATTTTAGAATGTGAAACTTATCTTCATAGATGCATATGATTAGATGTCAGTTTTGTTAAAACTCATCCCAGAGCCAGAAAGACCGAGAGAAAAGGAAAGGGGGAAAGCCTTAAAAGTTGCATTTACATAATACAGTTGGAAGAAACATTGAAACACGTACAAGCTAGTAGGCAAGATATACAAATTGAAGTGAATATATATATATATATGTATCTGTATATTATATATATGAGCTTACAGATGGAAGCGGATAAATTAGGCATGTACAGGTATAGAGTTACTCATGGAGACGCAACCTTTTAAGCGTCGGATGATGACATTTTTACTGACAAAAGCTGAATAGTGAGTGAGAGGTAGGCCTTCCTTGGCACATTCATCATACTTCTCCAAAACAGACACAATCTCAGGGAAATCTGGCCGCTTCGAGGGATTTACCGCCCAGCAACGCTTTATCAGATTTGCAAGCGCCCGCGGACAACTGTCCGGCAATGGTGGTCTTTGGTTCTGCTCAAAATAATTCAACCCCATACATCAGTTAACCATATATATAGTGCTGGGAAATGGGCTGACCCGGCGGCCCGCGCCCGTTTGGCCCTGTTTTTACTGCTGCCATTTAGGCAGCCTGGGCCCATTTAGACGGGCTGACGGGCACATTTTTTTTCAATTTTTTATTGTAATTTTTATTATTTTAGTGAAACTTTTTTTAAAAAAATACACAATAAATTTACATAAAATTTAACAAGCTCATTTGATTTTTCGGAAGAAAAATACAATACATCTCTAAAAAAAATGTAACCAACAATGTTTATAATACAAAAGCATAATACATAATCAACAATTTTCAAAGTAAATATGCATTTAAGATAAAATAATAAAGTTTAAAACAATATTTGAAATTATTGAAACATCATACAATTTCTATTAAAAACATAAATGATTTAATATTTTTTAAAAAAATAAAAAAACGTGCTGACCCATCAACCCGCGGGCTAGCCCGCCTCAGCCTGCGGGTTTTTTTACGGGCTGCCAAAATGACATCCCGAACCTTGTTCAGCCTGCGGGTTGACGGGTTCAACCCGCGGGCTGAGCCCGTTTTCCTAGCTCTACATATATAGCAAACATTATCCGTAGCTTTTCGTTCATATAAGTAATCATGTTTAATGTCTCCCACTCTTAGAAAGACTAGCTTCTGGCTCACAAAAATGAGCCCTATTTCTGATGCCAAGTTCGTAGTTGAGATAGAGATCTAGAGCAATATCTACCTAACAAGCCTAAACTATAATCCCTTGTTTCCATAGGGTGAATTTTTCTACCTTTTTAATATAAAACATGTATCTGTATTTCACATGAGGAATTCAAGATAATCAACTAGTCACTTTTGTACCTAAAAGGTTTAGATTTAATGGAGATGATTAATTTCTTATAATAGAGTAAATCAGGTTTCAAATTCTTGAAGAAAGAGATAATCACATTTAATGTTTGACAGTGTTTTTAACATAACTACTTTGAATAGAAGGATACTTGTTTAAAAAAAGAAAAAGAAAAACAAAACCCATCATTTTTAGATAACGTAATTTACTCTACCTTATTATGATTAGTTCTAAATTAAAATCAAGATATCAAACAACTGACTAATCTTGACTATTGTGAAGGAATTTTTAGTGTTGAGACAATGTTCGCCATTTCTTCACATTTTAAGCTGTTTATTGACAAATAGTTTATATAAATTGTAGCAACTCAACACATGTGCTTACTCTTGGTATAACAAAAGGAGAAAAATTAAAAAAGTCTTTGCAGCAATAACTCCCCAACATTTTTCTTTTCACTTTGATTTCAATTAAGGGCTATGAAAAATACCATGCAAAGAAAGGATAGAGAAGCATGCGTTACGCATCCAATCCAGTTCAACTAACCCTCTACAATTTGCAGGAGAATCAGTAAATAAAATAACATAAATAACTACCCATATGACTGCAAATGTATTTTTGCATTAACTACTTGGAAATAGGCTAAAATATACAAAAACTACGTTTAACATTGACACTTTGTGTAATTTCTGGTTGACAATTCACACAACTTTGACAATAATAAATTTGTTACAAAAATATAAAAAGGAGCCTCTTTACATGGTTTTATACCTCTTACCACGCAACTAGCGAAGAGGGAGATAAATAAGCCTCAATCTACTTCGCCTAATCTTAAAATCAATCAATACAAATAAAGAGTCCAAATATATATATCTCCGTATGCTCCATTAGGTTTTTATACAGATCTTTCCATGGAAGAATCAATTGGTTAACAATCAGTTTTAAAATTCAGGAAGACGTTATTTTGGAAACCAGTCGCTTATATGGACTAATACATCCAAGATAAATTAGAGTTAAGGTGCAAATTTGTTCAATGAATTTTTCACTTGTGAGTAACATTGTTCTAAAAATTTAGTTAAGGTGAAAATTTGTTCAATGAATTTTCACTTGTGAGTAACATTGTTCTAAAAGTTTTTTTTTTTTGTTCAATATTGCCCTAAAATGTTAAAATTGAGTAATATTCCCCTTATTATTAAAAATAGTAATGGTCAATATTAAATTTTTAATGAATATCAGTTTTCTAATAGAATGAGACAATATTACTATATTTTAAGACTTCTAAGGTGACATTGGATCAAAGAAAACTTTGAAAGCAGCATTGCTCATAAACGAAACTTTCGGAGCAAATTTGCAGTAGAATCGTAAAATAAAACACTGGGGAGGCTTATCCATTAGATATAGGTTTCATATAGTAACAAGTCAAATGAGAAATATCTCCAATTAGCTTGTTTATACAGCTATATGCTTAGTTGTGTCTTGGGAATAAAGTCACATCATAATCAGATGTACACTAAACTAAAATTCAACTGAACTACTGCAGGTGAAAGTGAAACAGTTAAGAAGAACAAAAGATCATGTAATTTATCCTAATTTACCAGTGCTATAAGGCATGGAAGTTCATAAAATGACAATGCTTTTGACTATTCATGGAATTATACGGTCCTTGACAATGTAGAAACACAAATTACCACATGTTGCCTCACACAAACGGATAACTCAAAACTGTTTTACCATTAAGAATATTTGTATTTCTTGGTTGTTATCCCACTTGTTTAGTTATTACAAGACAACGGAGTGACTTATAGCAATTGATTTTAACTGTAAAGCTTGTGGACTTGTCATAATTTGATGGGGGTAAAGTGTTTACTATTTAGAGTTTATAAACTAAAATTGTTATTAGGTTGTAGTTCAAAAAAGCTATGTTTAGTTTACTCAGAAGAAGAAAGTAACTTTAGTAAAGTGATCTGACCTTCTCAGACACAGCGAACGCAGCTTGCACAGGGGTCATTCCTTGGAAAGGAAGTAATGCAGTCATGAGCTCCCAAAGCACAATGCCGAAACTATAAACATCCACTTTCCGAGTATAGGGTTTTCCCTTGATCATCTCCGGGGCCATCCAACGATACGTCCCTGTGTTTCCTTTGTTTTCCTGGCACCGCGTTTCGAGGCATGATGTGCCAAAATCCGCCACCT
The DNA here is from genome assembly GCA_025593235.1 of Vachellia pachyceras. Lineage (NCBI taxonomy): Eukaryota > Viridiplantae > Streptophyta > Magnoliopsida > Fabales > Fabaceae > Vachellia > Vachellia pachyceras. The sequence continues at coordinate 91 of JANTPZ010007176.1, read as the reverse complement.
TAACCCTCATCTCATCATCGAGAAGCAAGTTATTTGACTTGAGGTCTCTGTGAATCACACCTTGTGAGTGAAGGTACTCCATGCCCCTAGA
>JANTPZ010007175.1:0-11869 GCA_025593235.1 Vachellia pachyceras | reverse complement strand
CTAGTATTGCTTTGGACTCATAATTTTAGCTTTTATTACTTGAAAATGTACAGTTAATTTGTTGTAATTTAGGGAAAAACTGGAATTATATTCTTCTCATGCGAATTCAAATCCTGCTGATATAATCCTTGCGTTCTCATCTCTTGGTGAGTGTATACTATTAAGTTGTATATGATATATAGCTTAGCACTCTAAATCTACACATGATTTTTAGGAATAACCAAATATATAGCTTAGCACTCTAAATGTACACATGATTTTTAGGAATAACCAAATAATATAAATAGTTAAGTGAGAAAAGTTTAGAGATTCAACTTGACAATGCATGCATACTTAATGTCGAAATACTGAATTGGCTGCATCAACAGAATTAAGTAGTAGCCAATAAAATATTACAAGACATGAAAATCATATAGATACGTGTGTGTGTGTGTGTGCGTAAATAAAACGATGTGTGTGTGTGTGTGTGTGTGTGTGTGTGAGATGGTAGAATGGAAGAAGGGAACAAGCGAGGAGACACATCATGTGTTTGCAAAAAAGGAATGGTAAGAATCATAAGCCAATCATGGCGAGCTGTTTTCCCTTTTGGCCTGACCTCCAGTATCAAGTACATTGCGCTAAATTTATGTGTGTGTGTGTGACTTCCAAATTTGACAGTTATATATATATACACACACATATAAAAGTGCTTATGTAAATTTTATATATTTCTAGCCCCGACTAATAGTAACGTGAACAAGCGTGTGTGTGATGTATAAACTCTAATAGTTTGGAGTTGGGAGGGGCAGAGTTTATGTGGGTATATATATGCATGTATGAAAGGAATAAGGAGAGATAAATGGTAAGAGAAGCTTGAACTGTACGTTAAGATGTTGAATAAGCAAGCAAAGGTTGGTAATAATGTCAACCTCAAGCTAAGCAAACTCCCCTTTGCCTTCCTACTACCTTCACACTTTTTATTTTTATATATGTTTGTTTGGGTTTGGAGAAGATAGTGTAAACACTCTCCATCATAACTAAGAATAAGGACCAGAGACATATTGGAGCTTATTTTGATACTGAACATATATAATACCAACATCAGCCCACTTCATTAGTCAATATAATATTTTGGTTAATATGTATCCATAAACCGATTATATATCCAGTTATTATGCTAGGGTTCGAAGTGAGTGTCGTACACACACACGCCTATATCTATATATGCATGCATGTAACCGCTAGAATGTTTTAGTGCACATTTGGCTTCTCTGTTTGCAATCATATTTACCCAGATTGAGATAAAACTCCTCTAACGTACTTATTTCGGTTTATGTGAAATCATCATCCCAACATATTTCTAAACATATACATGTCTAAACGTCACACATGCCCATATGCATAAAGTTGTTTTTTAAAAAACAAGTCATGAGAGGTGGGTGGGTGAACATTTTAGTGACTTTAATGGGTTGGAAAATGTGGATATATATCCAGCGCAGATAATCCAACAATTTCACTGTCTGACAGCTTCACATATAATAACATCCCAACATCCTTATAATTCATGTCCCCCGCCATCATCCTTTTTTTTTTCTTCGGGTAATGAAATTTCCATTTCCATTTACATGTGTGTGTCTGTGTGTGTTGGTTTTTTTTCAGAAACAAAAGAAATGGAGGTGGCGGGTCAATTAATGATAAAAAGGGAGAACTTTGGTAATGATGAGTTACATGGAGGGTGGATGGTAGGGACAACTGAAGTGTTTGGTGAACAACGTTATTATTGGGACGCACATGTCCTCCTCCCTCTCATCTATTTATATATACAGTAATGATCATAAACACCTTTGCTTTCAACACAATCCACACTCACATCTTCCTGTCATCTTTTGCAAAATTAAACTGGCTCCATTGATTTTGCTAATTGATTGATTCTTCTCAACCATTATATATATTATGCTCCAACCCAAGTCCGTCCCATGATGCTCATTAATTCCTGGCGTTGTTATGATTAGCGCGGGACGTTATTGAAGACTACTTTTAATTTGAATCATTATCCCTGTTTACATCATATATCAGATATCGGGTCCGTTTAGAAAAGTGTTGGAGAAATACTTTTTTCATTTATGAGGTAAATATATGAAGGAGACTATCTCATTTTGCAGAAAAACACTGTTGAACGTACTTTTGGGGTGTTTAGAAGCTTTGTCAAACATCCCATTTTGATGCTCACTGTTTCCAAAACTCTCATACTTATTCCCAGCTCAATAGATTAACCCATACATACGTATATGATTTTTAAAAGGTTAAACTGAGCTGGGAAAACAGAAAAGAAAGGATTAAAAGAGCGGGGAGTTGACTTTTCAAGGAATATTAGGTAAAACTGCATCTTCAACCGTTAGATTTACCACCCTCTAGATCATTGACTGCCGTTAGTTCGAACTTTGAAGGTTTCTTCCACATTGGTGTGCTCGTGACTGAATGCCACGTGTCTTTTTCCGTCTGTCCCTTCATTCCCAAGCCCGGCGCCATGAAAGCGAGTAACGCCATTCTTCGATTCCAGGCTTCTTAATCCAGTAGTCAATAGTCTTTTTTTAAGAAGATCAATACGGTTAATTAGTTAATATATTTATCATTTTTTAAAATAATTATCTTAATCTATCATCTTATATATAATCTAATGATGTATATAAGTATTTTAAAAGAAACATTATAATTAAATAATCTATTTAACATTTTAATCTCTGCAAAAAAATTAAATGACTATTATATTAATGATCAATGTTAATGGTATTTATTCTGAATAATAACAAAATTAAACTCAATAATACGATTGGTTGTAGATCTAATTTGGGGAATATATAATTGCAGTATAAAAGCACAATGGCTGGTTGAGCAGCTTTTCATATGCATCACTTGAGATCGATTTAAAGAAGTTATAATTTTTGAGGAGTTGCGTATATTCAAAAATAAAGTTGGTAAGAACATAAAATAAGAAGGAGAGACGAGTGTGCAGGTTACATGTGTCGTTTAAAGGTTCAAGTTACGTTGCATCAATTAGACGATCCTAATTCAGCGATTAATTAGTAGCAACGTCCTTGTTCATCACGTCCTCTATCTCTCTAGCTAGCACATTCTCTTCTTTAGGCAGTGACAGACTCAAGATCCTGATTCAAAGGGTGTAAAATATTTTTTGATAAGATAAATGAGATTTATTCTTAATATTTTTTAACGAGAATATGAACAAAAATTTAGTTGGTTCAAAATTAGCAAATGAGTGGATATAAAATAAATTTGGATTTCAGATGGAAGCAAGCAAGGCCGGCCCAATTTATTTCAGTTTAGATAGGGCCACTTACACCCACTTACGTGACTTCGTACTGAAAACAGCTCATATTTGTTATTACAGACACTATTCAAAGTGGTACAAGAAATTGTTCTGCCAGCCTAAATGGCATGTAACATTATCCCACTCGCAGATGGTACTTCTTCATTGGCCTCTAAGTGGTTGAACCAAAACTCACATCAATGAATCTGGAACACTAGATCATTTCCATAGCATGTACAGAGAAACAATGGTTGAAATATACCCTCTTACTTATCCTTAATATAAAACTTCAATATTTAATAATGTACGGATAATAAGAAAGTATATGCGTTGGCTTTTAGATAACATCCTTTATAATTATATGCAAGTGGACCGGATCTTACCGGGTAAGTTCAAAGTAAACTTTCCCTTATCTAATTTGTACATGGATATGCAGAATTCTGTGTTGAGCTAACAACGTATGACTGAAATACTATGGATATATGCAATGACTAGTCACGATCTAGGCAGCCCATGCAATACTTCCCATAACACCCACTCATATTTATTTGTATCGCCCAACACAGCAAAGGCCACATGAATTGGGCCTTGTAAATTCAAAATTACTTAGCGTTGAATTTGGGTTTTAGCAAAAACATGATTAGGCCTTTGGATTAAACAGCCCAAATACGACTCCTTCTGAAAACACCTTCTGGAAGTATAAGATGCATTTGCAAATTGCGAGGAATAAATCACAAATGGGCCCAAGATATCTTTAATCGGCCCAATATTGGGCATTTCTGTGCGCCCGATTCTAAAACAGCAGTCATGGTCATGGCATTCCATGGTTAGTTAAGATTGGGCCGATTGTAATCTGAAGCCCATGAAATTTTCTGACACTTGACTTTCTGAAATGCACTGGACTTTTTGGGGATCAGAAAAGGTATTCTGGAGTTTTCTTGTTATTTTTTATCTTTTGGTTTGCGTTCCTTTCCCGCCCCTTTGCCTTCATTTTGATTCCTTGTACAGAGCCTAATAAAGATTTTCAAAAACGATCGGGTGCATTATTTTTGGGATTAAGAAAATATATATTTTTTTGATAAACATTTTAATAGAATACATTTATATTTGAATAAATTTTGAATTCATAATGCATTTATTCTACTTAAAAAACCTTTCCATTTAAAATATATTTTAAAAGATTGAGTTAGAAAATGATAGAATTAGTAAATTAACATATTTCTATATTTAAAAATGTATTTTTGCATTGTCGGAAATGAATTATGGCTAAAATATAGTGCTTGTTTAGGAACTCCGTTGAAAAAATGGATTTTGGAGATTTTGAGGTATTTTGGGAATTTCGAGATGGTTTTACGGATTTCAAGATGGTTTTTATGAATTTTGAGATGATTTTTACAGATTTCAAAATGATTTTATCTTAATTTACATGTACTGTTTTAAAAAATGGCTTCCCAAACGTGCGGATAGGCGTTTGTAAGTGTACACCGAGCGTCTCATTAGAGGCAAAAGGACATCAGTCTCTGTCATCTTCTCATCTGGTCTGGGTGCTCTATCCTTTCGCTCAGTGTTCGCTAACGCCATGGCTATTCCCACCGCCGGTCTCTTGTCCAACTTCCTTGCCTGCGAAACGGCGTCGTTTTCTCTCCGTTCTCACACCATGTTTGCTCGCCCTCCTCCTATGTTGCGCCTGGTACGAAGTGCCACTTTTGCTACTGTGTCTCAACCTCCTACCGGGAAGCAGCCTCGAGGTATCATGAGGCCGCGCAGAGTCTCCCCCGAAATGCAGGCCCTTGTCGGCGTTCCAGAAATTTCTCGAACTCAGGCTCTCAAGCAGATTTGGGCTTACATTAAGGAGAACAATCTTCAGGTAATCATCTTCTTCATCTCCACTTCTCTTTTATGTTCTTCAGATGTTTAACTTCATCCTGTGGTTTCGAGTTTTATGCACTCGTTATTCCTGGACTGTGGTGCCTTTTTTGATATTCTGGTCTTGTTTTGCGTGTTTTGGGATTTTTATTCTCCCCTTTATCTGCACATTAAGCGCTTTCCTTTGGCAATTAAACACGGGCCTTGCTTAAAATTAAGAACATAAAAAAAACCTCTTTTTTCTTAACGCTTTATTTATACAAGGTTAATATATTACAAGTAGTTTTTTCTGGTTATGAGGAGAAATTCTCTTTCATTTTACTATCCGAGGTAACCCTAATTGTGGTTTGTAGTGGACTCTTTTAACTTGTATACTGTCGATTTTATCCTACACGAGAAATGAACCCATACATTGACATCTGTATTCTTAAATCGATCTTGTATGGGTTTGAAGTTTAAACCTCATTTTCCATATATCTTTTATTTAGTATCTGTTCTAGCTGTTGCTGCTCCATTTCCCCAATCCTGGATTAGATGTGGGGCAATGGACTGGTGGTATTCATATTGTGTTCTCGGTATTGTCAGCTTCATAATTCATCTTCTCTTTATAATATAAATTTAATGGTTGGTTAGTTGATAATAATATAAAATCTCATTGATAGTAGCTTCGAAATCCTGTATCTTATCTTGATGTTGCTATCACTACGTGGTACAAATTTGAATGGCTGTTTGCAGAGCTTGATTCTGCAGAAAAGTTTGAATCTATCTCTTCTGTGATTTGGCCTTGTATGGGGCTGTGCCTGCAAGCATTTAAAGTACTTATGTCCTTGTTTTGTGAGTATATGTGCATGAGAGAGCTTTATTGCAAGTTCAAATATGCTTTCCTTCTGTGGGATTGGAATGTGCTCACCTGTTATATATATTTGATATAGCATGAGTTCACTTGTGAGTGGCAATATTATTTTATATTTGGGATGCTGTTAGAGTGACTTGTATGCATGAATTAATTGTATCTAATGCTTTCTAAACCTTATGAGTTATGAATGCTTCAATGGTTACTCGTTATGCATGTAATGTGTGTGAAATAATCTCTGTACTTCCATGAATGATAAACCTGTAGGTTTCTGTTTGTGTTTTTAACAAATCATTAGTTTCCTGTATTTACTAATGAATGGATCTTTTCATTCTAGTCCTAACTTGGTTGCTCCATCAAATTCTGGCAGGACCCTCAAAACAAGAAGATTATCATCTGTGATGAGAAGCTGAAGAAGATATTTGCAGGCAAAGATCAAATTGGGTTTCTAGAGGTTGCCGGATTGATCAGCCCTCACTTCCTCAAATGAAAGGAAATGAAAAAAATTAGCTCTGAAGTTTGCCAATCGTTTAGGAAAATACTGTTTTGTAGTGCAGGTCATATGCTTTGGTTGTGGAACAAGTAGAATTTGAATGTTAATATGTCCTGCCGTTTAGTAGCCTTATCCCCTCCCCCCTTTTAGTTTTGTTTCTTAACAGAACAAGCTTTGTTAAAAGGGTTTTGTTTGAGTAATGTAGGCTGTTCAACAGGCGTAAGTACTACCTTGTAGGGTTCTTTGGACTTCATCCATGGTTTCCTTATTAGATATCGAGTTGGATTATGGTGCAGATTTCGTTATGATATCATTTCGAAAGCTAAAGTAATTCAAATTAATTATGAAGAGCGAAATTAAACTAGCATGTTGAATTTCTAGCTTTATCTCAATCCATTGGAAAGATTGGATGAACCTGTGAGATTGAATTTGTGCCCTTTCACTTATCAGGGAATTTTCATGTACAATTGTACCGATGTGAATGGAAGGTTATCGCAAAGTATGGACCTGACAAGTGAAGTTTAATTTTGAAACAAATCAAATTCCAACATTTGAAGGGGTAGAAAACAATTCGGTAAACAAGTGGATCGGCCACTGTCATAGTTAACATCGTTGCATGCCATAATTACACCTTTTGTCGAAAAAGTAAAAAATTATCTTTTTATAATGTATTGTACAAATTCATCTTTATGAATGCAAAAGATCTTGATTGTATAACCTCTTGGTCTAGAAAATGTTTAGTTGAATGCCTATAGTTTGGACAGCAACATGGCTAGTTCCTCATCAGAAACCTTCACTTCCAAGTAAGCTCCCAATGATGCTGCAAGTCTTGCAGCTAATTGGTGTTTGCACTACAACACACCGATATTTATGTCAAGTAAACAAATCACTGAATAAACTTTAGGTTTTGCAGTTATAGTAATGCAAAAGTTAGAAGTAAGTGAAGATAAATTATGGAGAAGCAAGGATGTGGACTCACACAAAGCTGCTCTGCTCTAGTGACAACGTCATAGAAGAAGGAATAACAGGAGCAGAAGTTCTCAGGAAAACACAGATACTCCTCTTTTCTTCTGGATTCTCCCATTACCTGGAAAACACACAAGGATCAAGTCGTCAACACACCAAGATTGAAAACCTCACGAAATCTTTGCTAATCAGTAATCAGGCTGTATGCGCCTTTCCCGAGTGTTAGAGACCCTAATCAAACCAAATGATGAAACTCTTTGCGACGGGATTTGGTTGGAGAGAGAATGGGAATAATGGCATCAAACCTGGAAGATGGATCTTCCGCTGGGCTCCCCAGAAATCTTCTTGACACCTCTTTGATCCACAATTCTGGTGGCTCGCTCAAAGTTCTTGCCAAATATGAAGTGCAATCTGGGTTCAAAAGAAAATGAGTTGTTAAACACGAGCGAAAACCCATTCCTTGTTCAACAAATGGCTTTCAAATCACAAACAAAAGAAATTCACTGACGTCCACAGATGATCGTCCGTCACTGTGGCCAGCGTAGGTCGATAATAATAATCCAGCGCCGCGTTTGGCGTACAAGAATGAAAAGCCAAAGTCAAATTTAGGTAAACAATCAATAAGCTGTATCAGTAACCCAACTAGACAGATTACAGAGAGGCGGACCTGAACGTTTAGACTCAATGTCGTTCCAGGTTGCCTCAGCCACCGATATGCTAGCGCTCATTTTGCTTATGAGGTGAGGAAGTGAGCAATGATCCCAAGAGAAACGTGATTTGAAATTGTGTTTGGGGAATGGATCTCGGAAGTGGGAGTTTCAGGGGAATAGCATGAAACACCAACTGTTTGATTGAATGCCCCAATGAAGAAGGGAGCAAGTTTGCAGAGCGCTGCGTCAGCAGCTTGAAACGATTCTTCATACTTGCAATTGTCGGTAGTACTACTCTATTGACAACTTTTACGAAAAATCGTAAAAATCAGTTAAATCTTAATGAAAATTAGAGTACAGGATGAAATAAATAATATTTATTATGAATAACTATAAGAGTTGTAAATTGTGATTATTTAGAATGGTCAAAAGTAAAGTATAAAATTAAAAATACAAAATTGTCCATATCAACAATTTCTATTTTCCTTCATACATTTTCTCACACACTATATTTTTTAGAAATAATGTAAAATATTAAATTTTACTAAGTTAAACACAATTTTTTTTTTCAAATTTTACTGGAATTTTTTTGTTTTTCAAAATTATATATTTTGTAAAACTTAATGCGTACTTTAATTAAAAATAAAAATTATATAATATAAATAAAATTTAATATGATTTATAATTTATTATATAATTTTAATAAAAGTTATATAAATTTAGAAAGTAAAAATAAAATTTTCTCAGTTTAAAATAATTCAAAAAAGTTTAAATGGTTTATTTTTAATTTAGAAGGAATTTATGTTAGCTAAAAAAAAGGCATCGAATGTATAACAAAATTTCTCTTTAGCTCGGTGATTTAACTTCCAAACCATTATATTAACAAAATAATTATGTTTATAAAAGAGATTTTCAAAATAAATTAACCATAATAGAAAAGAATAAAATATAATTTTAAAACACTTATCATGGTTGAAAGGATCAAACTCTCAATTCAAAACTTACCTATGATAGAAAATAGTAAAACTAAATATTTGAAAGCTGATGGACAATAAGAATTTATTAAGCCAACTTCTCACCAAATCATACAAAATTGAGAACACGTACATGCTTGTTGGCAGCAGTCAATATGCTTGGGAACTTATTTTCCTCAACGGTGTACGTAAGTCAAAGCAAAACCATTTCGAAATCTGTAAAAATCTCGAAATTTATAAAAACCATCTCGAAATCTGTAAAACTATTTCGAAATACATAAAATCATTTCGGAAGCTGTAACTCATTTTTTCCAACGAAATTCCCAAATACACATGTATAGTTTATCGGGAACCATCAGTCTACCATCTCTGATATTTCAAACTTCTTCCAATGGCGCCTCAGCCTACATGATTCATCTTCATCCATTTATTAGTCCGATGATATGATGTAGAGCCATGGCAAGATCTTGTCTTATTTCTTCAAGCAACTGTACGAAAGATTCTCTGTTGTTTCACCTGTATTCAGGGAGAAATATCCATAGGAGCACTTATGCAGCCCACAGCATTTTTCTTAACTTTAAAGGTAGACCCCTTTTGGTGATCAAGGTACACTACTATAACAGTAATGTCATCATGGAAAAGTCTTCTTATTCCCTTGTTAATTTTCTTCATGTCATTATATCTCATCTCTCTCTTCTTGGCTGCTGAATCAAGAGCAACTCTTACTAATCTCTTGGCAATTCCCTGATTGATCCAGAACCATAAGTTAGATTCAATTTAAGAATTGTTCAATACAGTTCATCAATTTAAGAATTGTTCAGTGCAGTTCAGTATCTGAGTATAAAAGCATCTCATAGATAAAGCAAAGGAACTTACTGCTCTAGGATATTTGTACACTATCTCAACTGCTTCTTCATCAGTCAAATGTTCCCAAAGGCCATCTGATGCAAATATCAGAAACAAATCTTGTGCACGAAGCTCCCTGACAATGACCGATGGTTCTGCCGTCATTACAGGACGTTTCAAAGGAGTAGGGTTACCGAATTTCTGAAAAAGCGGGTCTATACAACAATCAGGGTTCTTGAGATACGCATCACCTATAGATCTTGACACCTGCAAAACAAAAAGGTTTAGAACTTCATATCATCTTCCCGTACCTTTTACCTCAGTTATGTTGGGTGTCAAACACATGCAATAAGAAGGTTAATATGTTCAGTTTTGATCACTTCTTGGTAAAATCAAGATGTGCGTTAATTTTATGACAGCCAAAAATTAGGTTAAAGGGGACAAGAAGATTGGAAGGATAATCGTAGATAATATGCATAATGTTTTGGGTATGAATCTTCTAAAGTAAGGAATTTTAAAGTTTTCTAGAGTTAAAAAAAAGTTAGACATATAAAAATGTGCTTCATTTCTGACAAATAGAGGTCCCACAAAAGTAGGAGCTATTATTGTGTGTCCATTTCTCTTCACACTCTAGGTGAAATCACTTCAGGAGATTCAAACCAGTGCCGGTTCACTCAAAAGTTTGTTATTTGACAGCATTAACATAAATAAATCCATCCGGACACAAGGTATGGTTTTCCAATGATTCCATCTAAGACCACAAGTCCACAAATACATGTGCGTTTAAGTACAACATAATAATCATAGACTAGGGCATTGATAACCCCCCCCCCAAAAAGTCAATCTATCACCATCATATGGTAAACACAAATTTGATGAGGCATATCTTTTTAAAGAATATTTAAATAAAAGGTGGTGTCGGGAAAAACTAAATAAGCAAATCAACAAGAAAAAGTGTCCTATACCTGTATAATGCCTTTAATCCTCCAAGTTCCACGACTAAAAACCACAATGTGTTCATCATCAGGATGAAGAGATTTGACCTCTCTCCTCACCTCCTCAACAGATACATTATGATCAGTTGACAACCGCTGTGCTAACACCGGATGCTTGTGGTCCCCCGAAGCTCTCCGGCCCAGAACTACTCTAGAATCACCAAGGTTCGCAGCATATAATACATTATCAGAAATTGCACCAAGAAGACAACACGATCCTACGGAAGCAATTCGTGGACTTGTTTGCAACGATTGCTTCACCAAGCTCAAGAAATCCTCCTCGATTGCATGAAATGCCTTTTTAATCACATCCACTGATAATCCCCCATTTTCAGCGGAAAATTCTAGAAAAGAGTAGCACGTAATTTGCAAGTGTTCATATATTTTATTTAAAAAAGTAACTGCTCATAACCGTACCACTGAACCATAAATCACAACGAATTCCCTTCCATTTACTTAAAATTTACGAAATGCAGAGGCAAAGAAGAACCGGAGCAATCAAGGAAAGAGAAAATTACTTTGTAAATAAGGAAAGAGGCGTTTATTAACAAATCTAGAAGCTTCAGGACCGCCGTGGCCGTCGTAGACACCGACGTAGGTGGCGGAGGGAGACGTAAATACTTGACTCTGATCTTCCAGGTTGGAATTGGCTTGAACGACGGCGATGGAGAAGTCACCGGAGGCGTGTGGCTTCAAGTCGGAGTGCCAGAGAAGACAGTCGCTTTCACCCCCAAGGCTGCCAAAACAGCGTTCCAGCAAGCCATAGAACGATCTCATCATCATCCGATACAATTAAATACTCGTAGAACGTGTGTTTGGTGAAATTGAATGGGTTTATAGCTGAATTGTGTGTGTATAAAGAAAGAACGTTTGGTTGTGAGAGGCAAAAATGAAGGAATGGATACTCGGGGTTTAAGGGTGA
>JANTPZ010007173.1:0-12202 GCA_025593235.1 Vachellia pachyceras | reverse complement strand
ATATTATTTATAGATTATGACTTATTTTAGAAAACATATAGCAAGATTTACTACTTCTACTACATCTAGTCTTATCTCATTACAATGAGTCGGCTATATGGAACGTAAAAATATCATTATGTTCTATCAACAATCGAATCTTTAAATAGTGATATAGCTATGAACTTTGGCTATGCTTATAGTCAATTACAAATTTAGATAAAAGAGAAGGATTGTGTTAGATTGTTGATAGCGAGCGTAAAACTCAATTATTGAATCTTCATAACATGAATGCACGAACAAGTAGCTCTCTCAGAAAATGTTTGGATGCTAGTGAAGACACAACAAACAATATGCAAAAAGTAGTGAGAAAGCGAGATGGATAGCCTCGTATCTATCTGGTTGCTTGCTGAAGATATTTAATTAGGTAGCTAGCAAGATCTACGATATTATCTAACAAGAGCTCGATCTTTTTTTGTCTCATCCATCGTAAGATCCAAAGGAATTATGGATTCATACGTAAGTTTCTATTTGTCGTTTCAATATGTCCTACCTCGACGTGTTCCATTTACTCACAGATCGTAGGCATGCACCGAATAAGGAGAGCCTCCCACCTATGACTTTTGTGCCATCGTCAATCTTTTCATACGGTTATCACGTGAAAGTTAAATTTTAGTATTATCGGATTTAATTGAGAATGATTCTTGCAAAGGCATCTTTTATATTCATTTAAACTTGATACCTTGTATTTATAGACGCTATGCTCTTTTCACTAAAACCAACATCTGTTGGTGCCAAATAACACTTATGCTCTACAAATTAATACGCATTCCGATAAAGAACATCGTTTTTTTAAGAAAAATAACAAGGTTTGGGACTTGGGAGTTTTACTTTCCTACCTATCGTTACGTAATTTGACAAATACTAGTTCGCTTTTTTATGCATACTTTCGGTGGATTCTATTATATATAAAGTATCGTGAAGACCACAAACGCAACGTTTATAACATCACCCAGAAACAATTAATGCACAAAATGACATTCTGTGGAGTCGTAATACTCGTAACGAATTAGAAGTGAGACGTCAACTTGTCTCTCCCTCATCTCCAAGTCTTATGTCAGCTTCTTCCTCAGCCAAACTCAAAATAGAAAATACCTAATCCACATGCAACCTATATCTCAAATACATTATTGAGAAAACAAAGTGATAACCAATATGTGCACTCTATCCTTTAAAGGAATATCTTAGATATATCAACCTCAGAATCTGGGTTTGGTTTCTACTCAAAATTAGAGCAAATCCCATGTAATTCATATGACGTTTAAGATAATCCGATAGCGATTTATATTATTCATGACTTGTGAGCAATGTAAATTCTTAAAATAGTTAATATAATGAAATTCCCATGACAGAGATAACCAATTCTCATGGAAAAGAAAATAGATAATCATCCACGGGTGTGTGATGGATAGAGATGGGAAAATAGGATAGCCTTCACGAGTTCAATATAAACGGATCAACTTGTTTAGGCCCGCTTGACTAAAAGGATCTGACTTTAAATCCTAACCCTTGTACAAGCAGATTCGGACTGGCAGATAGGCTTTTAGACTTGTTTAACAAAAAAAGTTATTTTTTTCAATTTAAAGTTGTAAAATTTCTGATTTCAAACATAAATATTATTAAAATTAAATTAAAAGAAATATTAAAATTTCAACACTTGCATATGAAAATTGTTCTCAATAATAACCACATGACTTAAAATAAGATAAAAAATGTCTAAATGTTATTAATACAAGAAATAAAATGGTAAAATGAGGTTTTATATTTCTTCCCTAATTTTACAGCTTAGCGCTTGAGTTTGTTGGTCATGGGCCAACTCAGGGTTACGGATAAGCTTGCAGGTCACATGCATGTTTAACATATTTTCACTTTTTTCAAATAGAGTGAATTGAAATAATAAATTTTTAATTTAATCTTTGAAATGTAGTTTGATATTAAAATTGGAAAAAATAAGGATTTGATGAGTGAAAACATGTATGTATATGTATTTATGTGGCATACACAAGAATTGGAAATAACTGTTTGATTTGAAAGGATTTCTTTCAAAACTTGAAGAAAAACAGAGTTGTTCTAATATAATGAATCAGATAAATGGTAAGAAAAATTATGTTTTAACAATAGTTTTTTTACATTTTTAGATTTTATGGCTATATGATTGATAAGAAAATAAATTTCATTCAAAAAATAACACATTTCTTTTGTTTTAGAAAATGACCAATCCTTGATTTAAACTGGTCTAAAATGAGCAATTCAACTCGTTTTCGTAGCTCCATACGGATTCAATTGGCATAAGTTAGAAAAGATGGCTATTTACAAAATGTACTATTTTGGCTTGAGTCTAATAAGCCTTAGCTATCTGACCCATAAAAAAAATAATAAGGCTAAGCCTTGATCCATCAACCTAACGGAAAATTCTTTTTTAAGAGGCCTATGATGGATAAAGAACCACAATATCACAGAAGATGTCAGTGTTGTCCATAAAACAAAAATAAAAAAAACCAGGCACACGCTTTAAACTTTTTTTTTTTGGTAAGGGTAGAATCCTAAAACCATTCATCTTTCATTTTATATAAATACTAGTTCAATTAAACTTTTTTTTGTAAGAGTAGCTTTTCCCCTAACCTGTTTACTCTTTTGGGTTTGCATTGGAGAGGTTTTCCCCCAGCAATGAATTTAATACTTTGGGTGGTAAGGTATTACTATTAGGTAAAAATCTAGTAGAATAATTAATCATTTATAACAAGGTAAATAAAAATTTGAATTCTGGTTGGAAAATGTATCCAATTTCGTATTCGATAGTGTCTTAAATATGACTGAGTCAAGTAAGATAATATTTGACATTTGTGACCTTAAAATCTCATATGCAAAGAGATTGACATTTTCAACTGTACTTGATATGTATGATTTCAAATCTTATATATAAGCAACATTTTTCCACGTAAGATCTCAAGTAACAATTTGTATTTGTCTAAATGTTTGATACACGTTTTTTAATTTTACCATCAATTAATTACATATTCATCTTATATTTTTTCAAACACTCTCACTTATCATCGTACATAAACAGTAGCAGGAGTGCGTTAAAGAAGGGAAAAAATCAACCTTGGCTTAAAAGAAATGAAAGTAGAAAAAATCAATCCACTTCGTTTGAAAATTCTTTTGAAAATAGTTTTTACGAATTTTGAGGTAAAATTTAGAGTTTGTTTGGTTTGCTATTCTGAAAACAAGGTTTGGTTTCAAAACCTATATTTTACCCTAAAATATAGATTTTATCCAAGTACTCACATTTTTCAGAAAAGCTATTTTGAATACAAAACCTCAGTTTGAAACCTAAGTTTTGAAAAATCTATTTTCTTGTCAAATCACACCATCTCTCATAATAAGTTTTCTCTTTCCTACTTTTTATTTCTTTCTCTCTCATTTTCCCTACATACTTTTTGCCTCAAACTCAATAAAAGTTAATAACTTCTCAAACACAATCTTTTAAAACTTAGCCTAAGTTTTGCCTCGAAATATGTAAAAGCTATTCTCTAAAATCTATTTCCAAACTTAACTTTTACCTCGAAATTTGTAAAAGTTATTCTGAAAAGGACTTACAAACAAGCCCGATAATATCTTTTACAGATTTCGAGGCAAAACCTAGGTTTTGAAAAGTGATTGTGAGCTTGTTTGGCTTCCCATTCTGAAACTTACTTTTGGTTTCAAAACCTAGATTTTATTCAAGTATTTACATTTTTCAGAAAAACTATTTTAAATACAAAACTTTAGTTTGAAACCTAGGTTTTGAAAAAGCTATTATTTTGTTAAATCACACCCTCTCTCTTAATAAATTTTTCTTTTCTATTTTTACTTATTTCTCTTTCCTATCTGTTTTTTACTTTGAACTCCGTAAAATCCAATAATCTTCTAAATATAATCTTTTGAAACATAGGTTTTGCCTCGAAATTTGTAAAAACTATTCTCTAAAATCCATTTTTTAAAACCTAGTTTTTTTCCTCAGAATCCGTAAAAGCTATTCTAAAAAAGACTTATAAATAAACCCTGTATTTGGGAAGTTATTATCTTTTACTTAGTTCAATGCAAAAAGTAGGTAGGAAAGAGGAATGAAAAAGAAAAAATAGGAAAAAGAAAATTGATTAGGAGATAATTTGATAAGAAAGTAACTTTTCAAAATTAGACTTCAAACCGAGATTTTATATCCAAAATAGCTTTTCTGAAAAATGAATAGTTGGATAAAACCTATATTTTAAAGTAAAACCTAAATTTTAAAACCAAACCTAGATTTCAGGAAGAGAAACGGTAAATAAAGGCTTGGTCATCTAATTACAACTATGGGACAACCACTTTGATTTAAATCAATTACCTATCTCCGAACACTTCCCGAGTAGGCAAGTAGGATTGTCCAAAATATGAATAAACCTTTATTTTTTGATAAATAATATAAATGGATTATCTTCATTGTACATTTTATCCACTTTACTAACCCTATAGATATGGGTTTAATGCATCAGGAAGTAAATAGCTCATTTACCAAATTTCTATTTCTATAGATATAAAAATTTCACCACTAATCTAATGGTTCAAAACTAGAGTAGAGGTGAAGTGAATACAGACTATACAGGAGAGAAACTGTTCCTATCCAAAATTCTCAATATACTTGTTATTTCCATAGTTCTCACTTTTCAGTTTCAAACCATTCAACCACCAGTCTCAGAACCAGAGGTGGACTGAGAAGAGAACTTATTCTGAAGTTCAGTAATTTTTTTTAATCCCCATCCCTTAACCCAGAATATAATAAATGTACTGAAATTTGAAATGATTCGATTCAGACAGAAAAAAGGGTGCGATTACTTGAATTGAACAATAATCAATTCCGAAATTAGGAGCACACAAATGAAACCGTTGAAACCTGAAACACCTGAATCTGACAAGCAAAAAAAGAAGGCAAGATTTAAGCAAAACGAATTTTACAACAGAATACGGGCAAAATCTCCTGAAAAAAAAACAAGTTCCACCAGAATTACAAGTCCTGTCATCCAGAGGAAGGGATACTATGACCAAGAGGAAGCACCATTTCAAGCAGAAATAATTCAATGAGTACGAGATCTACTGCTTTCCGCATTTCTAATAGGATTGAAGTAAGGATGGCTCTGTACAGAAAAAATAGTTTACACATCAATAAGCATTCTATATGTTAATATGAGCGTAAATGCAAGACCCCCCCCCGGGGGGGGGGGATTCATATTAGTAGATGGAAGAAATGAGGTAGATAATTTACTATAGAATTTAAGCGAATAGAGAATTGCAGATATATTGCCGGTAGGCGCAATAGACGGTAGGTGTAGAAATTGACCGGCCTTTCTTTCTTTCTTTATTTTTTTCTTTGGGAAGAATATAATAACTTCCATAGGTGAAAATAGACCCCGCAATATGAAAGATCATGCTAGAACTATTAGCAATTGAAACTTTTGGCTAACAGGGAATTCCTAGACAGAATTTAATAATATATATATATATATATCAAACAACAGGATTTATAGTCAAATCATAAAAGCTAGAGTCTTGGTTCAAAAGTCCACCTTTACTCAATACATAAATGTCATTGGACCTAGAACAATAAAAAAAAGATTATTAGAACTTAGGTTTTACCATGGCTTCTTTTGCGGTGGGTCGTTCTTGGTGATCATATCGCAGTAACTTGTCAACAAAGTCAATAGCCTTTGAAAAAATAATTGTGTAAATTAGAATAAAAATAAATGACTATAAAGGTGACATACAATAAGTTCATCTTGCATTCTACCTCAGGAACAGCTAAATGTTGATTATCGACGTTAATGAACTTTGTCCATGGCTTCCGACTATGCCTGTCCCAACATTAAGCATTTTCCAGCATAACTTGAAATAATACTTTAAAACTAAAAAGTGATAAATATAAAAATTGCAAAATCAAAAATAAACCTTCCAACAAGTGCTGCAAGATTCGGGTCCAACTCTATCCGATACTTGCTCAAATATGCATACAATTCATCTGTCCCAAGTACCTATAGAAGGGAAGGAAAGCCAACACACAAATAAATCTAATGTTTTCTATCTCTCTCTTTAACATGCAAGTTGCTTTAGTACATTACTACATACACAGTATTGAAAACATCGTTTTGCACTTCTGAATCAGTTTCAGATTGACTTTTCAAGCATGGAATTCCTTTCACCGAAAAAAGGTGAAAATTGAAGTACTTGCCTAAAGGGTATCAGAAAAATTAGGCATCAAGATGGGTATGGAAGATAGACGTCATCAAAATCTGGTAAAATGTTTACAGGTACTATTTAGGGGAGGCAAAATGGAACATATGGTTAAAGGTGTGGAACATCCCCATAACTAGGGCAAATGCAGCAGTAAATTATCACCCCCTACCATTCATAAGATAAAAATATCTTGTAAATGTTCGGTCACTTACTTTTGCAATTTTGACCAGTTGATCATAATTATCATGTCCATAAAAGAATGGCTCCTTACGAAAAATCTGTAAAACACCAACATCAAAGGTAAGCATAGCAGGAAAATGAAGTATATGCGCTGATTTCAGAAAGAAGGATTAACATGTCATGTGTTAGTGAAGAGAACAAATTGCACCTCTGTCTAAATATGCAATGTAAGATGGACCAACACCCTAATAGCAACTCAAATGTGACGGGTGAAATGTAGGTGGCAGACCTATTAAGGAGTACAGTTAAAGGAAGACAGCTGTGGTAGAAGAAAATGGGCCCAAGCTGACTAGTTTAAAGACGGAGGTGGACTCAAGGGTACAAAAGGTCATTGGCCAGGATAACCAACTCAGGCAGCTCGTAAAAAATGCTGGGAAAGCTGGCAGAGTGTTTCCATTACAAACAGTTTAATGAGAATTTGTAGCATATTTGGAGACACGTTAAGAATTTTTGCACGGTTTAGAGGAGATATCTAGCTTCTCAAACTGCTGGAACCCTATGTTATTTTGCTGCATCTTCCTTTTATTTCTCGATCTATATTCTTCTACATTGCTCAATTCGATGGCTATTTTCCAATATCAGCTAGTGCTCTGTTTCATTCTACTTTCCTGAGTGCTGAATGAGACTGAATACCCTATACATCTTTAATACATCATTGGAAGAGGTTTCAATTAAAACGAATTACTAATTTTCTTTGCCTTTTTTCCTTTTTTTAAAAAAAAAAACAAAAAGGCAAGTTGCTTACCATTCCAGCAAACATACAACCAAGACTCCATAAATCTAAAGAGTAATCATAATCTTGAAGATCAACAAGAAGCTCAGGACCTTTGAAATATCTACAAAAAAATACATTGATAAAAGAAGAGGGTCACAAACAGAAGTTTTTAAGCAGATGATGAAGTCAAGAACTTGACAAATTGAAATTACAAATAAGCCAACACAAACACATCAGAAAAAAAAGCATCTGCATTCGCATAAAGAAGAAAAGAATCAGCAAAAAGCACGCTAAGTCACCATAATCCACATACTTTCACCAAAGAAATCAATGAGCCGACAGTAGTCATCAGGTCATTCCAATCTTCCCCATAGATTGTCATCAGCAGATTTAATGCATACAGCAAATTAATTACATCAGTCTGATAATCCATATAATGGTTGGTCGATCTAATAACCTAATACCAACTCAGTCGAGATTGCCACATTAATATGCCAAGGTGTTGAGATCATTATTTTTCCATAATGCATTGACAGTGATTTATAACTTGATATTCCTACTAAAACATAGGAACATGAAAGGTTTACCCGTCATACCAGCACTACTAAAGCTTACAGTAGAAGAGGTCATCGGAGGTGAAAAGATATAAAGGCAACTGGGTCCAAGGCCAGTGACCAAACTAAAGCATCAAAGGACTATCCTAAAAGAGTCCTAAGAGTGAGGAGGTTAGGGGGAAGAAAGGGGAAATCATGATGATAACTAGGCTACACCTGCTGGAGAGGAGCAAGATGAAAGAGAGACAAAAAGTGGTCAGAAGTCAGAACCTAAATGTTTATCAGGATCGTGCCTTGCTGCAGTCAAGCAATGAAAAATTTTGCAAAAGGATCTAGCAGGAAGCTAGCCTCTCAAAAGCCAGCATTTGCTTTTTCTTTCTTTACCTCCTTTCTGCCGTGTCTTGTATTCTATGGATAAATGAATTGGATATATGGTTCTATCAGTTTATAGTGAATGAAGGATTATCATAAAGGATTAATAGATCTTTAGAATCATTCTGCATTTGCATTTAATCAAAAGTTATACGGGAACTATTATGAGCTACCATCTATACTATGGATTTCTCACATATTCTTCCTCAGATTACAGAAAACCAGGTAGCAAGTAAATTCCATACAAGTGTGAGATTATTTCCATGCAAATGAGATGAAGTAGTCAATTATATTTCACTGTTATACATACCCTCCATTTGATTCCAACCCCTTGAGCTGCAAGTAGAGAGAGAAAGAAAGGGAGCAAGATATTGGAGAAATTCATGTTTTAAAGGCATATGTTAATAAATTAGGCACATCCATTCAGCAGACATTGTTAAAAATAAATATTACATAGAACTTTCAATGTAGTAATGACTCATTCTATTAATCATCATAAAGCATAGTAACAGTCATAAAGTTGAGTGTTCAATATTGTTAGATTTTTTACAACGAAAGTACAATGCAATAATTCTAGAGGAGGTGCTAAAAACATAAGGTGGGGTAAAACCAGAAAGCCAAAAAAAAAAACAACTTATTGCTAACTTTTTCAACAATGCACGAGTTAAAATAAATAACAAATAATTAAACATGAAAACAAACCTTGAGGCAACTCGAACATTATATTCTTTCCCAGGATGATAAAATTCAGCAAGTCCCCAATCTATGAGGCGAAGCTTACGCTGCTCATGGTCAATCATTACATTATGTGGCTTTACATCCCGATGCATGATTCCTTGTGAATGGCAATAATCCAGGGCCTGAAAAAGTTTCAAAAATTTACTCAACCCATGCAATTTGATCCAAAAACAATAGCTATATATCAGAACAACTGGATAAATAACATGGTTGCATAGCTACAAACAAAAACAACAAAAGTAGCACAAGATATACATCAAATCATACATCACCATATATGAGCATTCTTGACTAAAAACCCCATCAAGATAACCATATGAAAAGAGCAGATCTGTACACACAGATACACTATCTTGTGTGAGCATTCTTTGTAAATCATAATCCTTTCAGTGAAATATTTCACTTAAATATTTATAAAACTGATGTTTGACAGCACGCAGTTAAGATCCTAGACTTTGAACCTCAGTGGAAGACAAAGTAAAGGATCCATCACACCATCAAACTGTGTTAGAAACTCAAGATCAAGCTTGGTGCATGAGGCATTACATTTACAAATACCGAAAGTGTAACAATTAACAAAAATATGAATTGAAAGTCATGAAAGAAACAATTTAAGTTGACCCAAAAACCAGCAGCCCATATGTAAGCCATCCTGAGGCTTCAGGTCCAGGACGCCAACAAAAATACAAAAACAAAAGTGTCATATTGCTCATCAATTAAGGCCAATAAAGTGGCTCAGCTACATTCAAATTTAGCTCAGAAACAAGAAATTTTCATTAATAAAAATAATTGACCTCTCTAAATAAAAAAAAACAAAATGTAAGAAGTTTAACAAGACTAACACAGGAATGAACAATTAGTACAGGTACAATATGATGAGCTCAAATTGATTTTAGGGGTTAAAACTTACCTTTAGAAGCTCATAGATGTAATATCTTATGTCATAGTCCGACAGTGTAGGATAGAGCACTTTAAAATCAGTGTTGTTAACATATTCAAAAATAAGGCTTGGAGTCTTTGACTGCTGATCTCTAACAATGTCAAGCAACTTCACAATATTGGGTCCTCCGCAAAGATTCTGCAATATTTTGATCTCCCTCTTGATCTGCATTCAAATTAGGAGTGTACCAAATGTGATATAGGGATAATGAATAAATATTTGTATTTACTGCGTTTTAAACTGATTTCACAATGTTATTAGACATTCAGAAATGGTTCAAATTGATTTAGAAACATGTTTCAACAAGTTTTGCTATTGCACATGATTTTTTTTTGTGCGCGTTTTTTTTGGGGGGGAGGGGTCTCACTTTTCCCAGGGGGAAATGACAGGTGTATAACAAATGTACTAGATACGAATATGACTGCAAACGGGTTTTGGTAAGTTGAATGACTCCAACTGCAATCAGAGAATATATACATTGTAAGCACCTCCTCATAAATATGCGCACCATCTCTGGTTCGTTTTGAAGTTCCAAAAATTATACTATATTTACAATGCATGCTCACATATTTTGCAAGCTGCCCAAATGCCTGTCTAACGGGTAAGCCACAGAAAACATCAATTCATCACCTAACAATTGAAATGCAACAACCAAACTACCAAAGCAGCATGTAGAACATCAAAAAGCCTAATTGCGGAATAATAAAAAAAATTCAATGGCATAAGTCACCTTCTTCTTCTTCACTGGCTTCAGAATCTTAATGATGCACTTTTCATTATCCGTGCAGTGAACGCCCTCAAACACCTCACTGTATTTCCCCCTTCCGACCTTCCTCGAAACCTCGTAATCATCTTGCTCCCTGAAAGTCATAATAATAAGCATCGGCAAACAGATAGATAGGGAGTAAGCAATATTTTTTGAAGATAGCTCCAAATACCAGGGTCCTAGACTTTCAATTCATATGTATAGGGCAAAAGAGCATTGTCTTATATCAGGAAGCAGACTTTTGGCATATGAAAAGGCTCGCTTAAAATAAAATCAAATATTATGCCTCAAATTAGCTCAATTTTTATTCATATTCTAACAACAAACATATCAAAATGGTATTCATCACCCTGGGCACACAAAAAAAACACAGAAACCAGTTTCCCCTTCCATTTTACAGCATTTTTCATCTAAAGTACCTAAAATCATAGGCATCAAAATTCGGAGAAAATTCTACCGTACGGATTATTACCCCCACTGGACGGTAAGCGACTCATAGTCCCAATATTCTTTAGGACGGACAACGTTGACATCGACATAAACCCTCGCCTTCGAGGCAGCGCCCGGTCGGCGAATGGATTTTCCAATCTTCTGCGCCAGAGTGTTGGATGGGGACAACGACCGTAGGCGGCCGTCGTTTGGTTGCGGTGGCGGATAGCACTGGCGAGCGCGTGAGAACGAAGTTGCCGCTAACGACGCGTAGTGACGGAACACAGAAATAGGGGGAAACAATCGAGAGGATAACAACGGAAGTTTATACGCCAGATAGAGGAAGAAGCAGGACAAGAAGAAGAAAGAGGAGGAGCGCGCAGAAGAGAGAAGAATCTATCACGCGAGAAGGTGAAATGGAAGGGCCTTATGGCCATCAAATAGCAATAGAAAAAAAGAATGCAGTGAGTAAAGCATATATGCGCCTCTTCAACTCACGCCTCATTCCCCACTTTTTTTCTTTTTGCCTTTTCTTTATAGCTTTTATATTTTTCTTATCCTTTTCTCGATCATTGTTTCTAAGAAAACATGCTTTTATATTTTTTAATAATACTGAAAAACATTAATTAGAAATCGAGGCCAAAACCTTCTAAGCTCCATCACTACCCGGCTCCCGCAAATGAGGTGATGAGTGACGGAATATACAAAAATTCCCTATGATATCATGAGCTAATGTAGGCAAACAGTTTGATTCATTATTATCATTCTTAGGTACATGAGACTCTTTTCACTAGAGATCGAACTTCAGAAATAATGTCTATATATGGATGATCCATCGTACATCCACGCAATAACAAGTATTGCCTCAATAAAATTAGTCCTGACTTCAATTTTCCGTATTCCTCTACTCCAGCACAGGTATAACCCATGCATTATGCTTATCATCTTAGTAATCGCTTTCAGTGCAGAAGTGAGCTTACAACTATAACCATGTATCCAACTACTATCATCCTATCTGACTATACCTCCACATCCACACTTCCCAAAACTAAGGACAGACGCATCAGCCTCCAACCAGTGAAATCCCTTTCTATTTTGGATATTACTATGCACTTGCCTTGTAGAATTGTTATGAAAGGCATGCTTGGATTTTAGATCCTAGTCCA
>JANTPZ010007171.1:0-11851 GCA_025593235.1 Vachellia pachyceras | reverse complement strand
CCTCCACCTCCTTAACGAACGGTGGAGATTGATTTGATCCTACGGCTTATATTTTACATCTAGAAACTTCTATACAAACCTAGAAATATCTTACACATTCTATATCTTTCTATACTATTCTAGAGTAGTCTCTAGGAGCTTCCACAACCTTCCATAAGCTTCCAAGAGCTTCTGCAATGTTCCACATCCTTCCAGGGGCTTCTACAATATTCCAGAATCTTCCGGAGGCTTCCACAAAATTCTAGAACCCTCTAGAGGTTTCCATAACATTCCAGAATCTTCCAGAGGCTTTCACAACATTCTGGAACCTTCTAGAATATTCTAGAGCCTTCCATAATATTCTGGAACATTCCAGAGCATTCTGGAGAGAGAGAGAGTTGTTGATTATTTAATAGCATTCGTTTTATATCCTTCGAACTACACAATGGTGGAACCGCTGTAGAAACTCACTGAAGAGGTGGTGAGCAACTGGAGAATCTGAGGAGATGGGAGAGAGAGAGAGAGAGAGGAACTGTCAGTATGAGGCCGAAGCAATCAATCGGCTTGTTTGTTGAAACGTTTAGAAAAGTTATACGCACGTCTAACAGTATTTTTTCGTAAAATGAGATAATATCATTTACATGTTTACATCAACTTGCGTAAAAGTACTTCTTTAACACATTTTTATATGGGCGCAACCACGAGGGAGAGAGGAAGAGAGAAATTGAGCAGAGACAAATGATGAAGTGTCAATGTATTCTATTATTTAAAAATTAAACTCAATATTTTTAACGAGTCAACATTACACCTTTTTTTTAATATTTTCAGAGTAACATTGCACAAAAAAAAACTTTTAGACACCTAATACTATTGCATGAAAACTTTCGGGATAAATTTATACTTTAACACAATTTATTTGTTAAAGGAGTTGATTTATTTTAGAATTTTACCTTGAAAGTATTTATATTTAAATTTAGATTTCCATGACTGAGTTAAGTTGATTTCCCCCTTTTTAGATAAAAATTTTAATTTTTTTCAACCTTGTTAGTTACTAATAATAGTATGCCAATCTCTTTTATGATAACCATCGACCACAGGGTGGTCTCTGTTTTGGTAAAAAAATTTAGCTAGTGAAGGGCAACTAACTCTTGATCTATTATCAACATGATGGTCACTTACAAAGTGAAGTATGAAGACAACTTCTCAACTGCCCCGACGTTGTTAGGGATCAAAACCCCTTTCGTTAATTTAGTTAGAGTGTTCAACTCTTTAATGTTGAACCTATTGTAAGTTGAATAGATTGATCATTTTAATGAAATTTTAACGCATCTTCTCTAAATTTTACTCCCAATTGATTTTATGTTTTTCTTATATTTTTTCTTCACTCATCCTCTCTTTTACTAATCTTCTCTATTAATAAGAATATACTTAAAAATTACATTTTTATCATATTTAAGGATTTTAGTTAATTTTGACCAACTATTTATTTTACCCATTGCTTATAAAAATATACTATGAAGCAGAGCAGCATTTTGTTCAGGTTGATAACTTTGGTTGGTAATGGCCCCTGCCATCTCGTTCTGTTGTTCAATCTTCGTCAAAGCAGCTAGAGTTCCGAGAAGGTGGGAAAAATCTCTATGGGCTCTGTAATAATTTATATTCGCACGTTTCATAACAGTACAAGACGCATGCAAATTGCGGCTATTATTTTACACTTTAATGATTAGTCTGCCGACGAATCTTATAGGCCACACACTTCAAGCGCATTGGTCCACTGTCCTCCTCCATCGCTCCCTCTTTCTTCTGATTTATTATTTTTTTTTTCCACTTGAATCTCGGATTACGCATTTCTCTCTTCCTCTCTGGATTTTTGGTATTTCTTCAATATATACCAAATATCTGGGAGATTGTCTCCTTGCTTCCTTTTGGATTCTTTACTATTTGCAGAACAGGGTCCTGTAGAATCTTCAATTTGGATTTATTTCTTGTTTACTTAACCTTTATTATCGTCCCAGTTTTGCAGATAAAATTGAGTCAATTCGAATTGTTTTGTTCAAGAATCGACCTCCTTCGAACGATCGAAAACCGTGGATTTTTTTTTTTTGGCACCTTAAATTTTCCTATATTTACTCGTACAGTGTTACCTCGCAGGAGTTGATATCTTGATTGTAGAATTAACTGATATCTGGAAATGACTATCGGAAATGTTCAAGCAAGGACAGGGAAGAAATATTCACAAAAGGGCAAAGCATATGTTAATGAAAACGAACCCTTGTTACCTAAAACCCAGGATGCTGATGTTGGATTTAACGATTTTAATGGGGCTTCATTTGCCGGGGCTGTCTTTAATTTGTCCACCACAATTATTGGTGCTGGGATCATGGCTTTGCCTGCTACCTTGAAAGAGTTGGGAATGGTTCCTGGGATTCTTGCTATCATCTTCATGGCTTTCTTGACGGAGAAGTCTATCGAGTTCTTGGTCAGGTTTACCCGGGCAGGAAACTCTGTTTCTTATGGAGGTCTAATGGGGGATTCCTTTGGGAATTGTGGAAAAATTCTGACGCAAATATCTGTAATAGTCAACAACATGGGTGTGCTCATTGTTTACATGATTATAATCGGTAAGATTATCTTTGAATCTTTGACTAAAATGTACTTGGCTGAATATGTGCTCATTTTTTAGTATGTTTAGATATTACTCAGCTCTCAGCTGGCACTACTGTTTTGTTTTATAATTGAGGTTATTGATTATTGATTCTTTTTATATAATCTAGGTGATGTGCTTTCTGGAACATCATCAAGCGGAGATCATCATCAAGGAATCCTTGAAGGATGGTTTGGTGTCCATTGGTGGACAGGGCGTACATTTGTTGTTCTCTTTACAACTCTGGCTGTATTTGCACCTCTAGTAAGCTTTAAGCGAATTGGTGAGTTAGTTCCTTTCCTTAAATCAAACGAACACTTAGTTCTCGTTTGTTAAACTACATGGCAGTCAAACTCTTTTGGCATGAACAACACCTATGAAAAATTATAGACCATTTTATGGGAAGCATGAGATCTGACTAATTCCATTTTACAAGTTCTAACAAGAAGGATCAGTCTCTGTTGGAAGTGTTGAGTTTGGACAGCTGCTTAGCATTTAGGCCTGAGATGTAGGGTAAGTTATGACTGGGTAATGGAAATTAAGGTTACTAGAGAAAAAATTTAAAGGGAAAATTTGGAACGTGTTCTGTAGTATATTTTGAATTACATCTCACCAGACTTGGAAGATATGTATTATGGCTTAAGCTCGTTCAATTGCTTTGTACATCCGTACCGGTTCATGCATTTCACCTTCTTCATATTAAAAACTTTTATTATCTATATGTTATGTGATGAAAATACATTTTACTCTAGCATATTTGCCTCATATTTGATGATGAAATCATTGAGCCTTGCTTGCTCTAATGGTTGCAGATTCATTGAGATTCACATCTGCCCTGTCAGTTGCGCTGGCGGTTGTTTTTCTCGTCATTGCTGTGGGGATTTCAATTGTCAAGATTATAAGTGGAGGCATAGGGATGCCCAGACTCCTTCCTGTCATTACTGATGTCATGTCGATTTTCAAACTGTTCACGGTGGCTCCTGTGCTTGTGACTGCCTTTATCTGCCATTACAATGGTATGGAGGTTTTTCATGCCACAGTGCCGGTTCTGATTGTTACATTATGGGCAACTAAATTGTGCAGATATGGTTTGGTTATTATTTGGTATGAAAAATGAAGAGGAGTCAATCAAACAACTTGTCTCAAAACCTTGGGTTCTGATCCTTCACAGTGAAATAGTAAATTAAATCATGTAAACTATGTTAGAATTGATCATAAGTTTCAAATCCTGGATGGATAAGTTGGTGTTCAGTTTATTAATCTGATTCATACATTCCTCCTGGAACACCTTGAATCAAATAAAACAGTTAATATTTGTCATTCAAGTTATCTTATGTTTTGTTCTGTTTGTAACATGACTAGTGCAAGTATCTCCCTTTCATCTTATCCTTGATTGCGTGAAGTGGGCTTGGCAATTCCAGAACAATGCCACAAATATCACTAAAAATGGTTCTTATTGCCTAAAGTGTTTATTACCTTGAGGTTGACATTGTTACTCAGCTTTCAGGGTTTACCTTCCTGCACTATCTATTTGGACACCAATATCAACATTTTATCAACTTGACAATAATTGATTTGTGTGGATGTTTTATTTGCAGTTCACAGCATAGACAATGAACTTGAAAACTCCAGTCAGATGCAAGGGGTTGTACGTTCTTCCCTTCTTTTATGCTCTTTAGTGTACTTAATGACAAGCTTCTTTGGGTTCCTCCTTTTTGGTGAAGGAACTCTTGATGACGTGCTGGCCAACTTCGATACTGATCTTGGAATCCCTTTTGGATCTTTGCTTAATGATGCTGTACGTTTGAGCTATGCAGCACACCTAATGCTTGTATTTCCCGTTGTCTTTTTCCCACTACGGATCAATGTAGATGGTCTTCTCTTTCCTTCATCAAGGCCGTTGGTTTTGGATAACTTCAGATTTGCATCAATGACTATTGGCCTCATCTCTTTGATCTTCCTCGGAGCAAATTTCATACCCAGTATTTGGGATGCATTCCAGTTCACTGGAGCAACAGCTTCAGTCTGTGTAGGATTTATATTTCCGGCTGCCATCACTCTCAGGTCAGTTTTGACTTTAGTCAATGGATCCTGGTCATTCAAATATGAAGATGGTTCTTCATTAACGTAGTTCTTGGATTTGGATCTTTTAGAAGTTTGGAGAGAAATTCTCTTTGCTAAGTTATAATTAGAGATAGGCATAGAGAGAGAGGAATGTCCAATCCGTTGGAACCCATTTGGATCGCACTCAAATTTTCCTCGTAAATATCTCCATTTTTCTATCTCTGCCTTTGTTTCTCAAGTTAGTCCCACCACCCAGAGAGGATATAATGAGCGGGGGAAGATAAAGATTAGTCTGCATTTTTGTGACATGCTAAGAGGATTTTGAAGTTTTTCTTTGAACTATTTGTCTTCATCCCCATGACAATTTAAAAAAAAAAAAATTAATGGAAGAATGTAGCTGGTCACTGCCAAACAACTAATTTGAGAAAAATAATCAAGTTAGTTATTTATAATAAATGTATATTGATTTTCCAAAATATCTTTTCTAATCATGTGCTTTGTAACTATCTTGATAGAATTCCCATATGCGCAATTAGTAAGGATATTTTAAGAAAGAAATTATAAATTTGGGGACAAAGTGGCTTGAAATCCTTATATTTAGTAGTTATCAAAGCAAATCCCTTGTCTAACTCTTATATTTAGGAGTAGAGTTAGTATCTCCCAAGGAAGGAAATAAATTAACGAAACTAAAGGAAACAGTACAAAGGGCAAAGGTTGTAATCCAGGCATGTTATGATAATTACCATCCTTCACTCTTGCTGTAGAACTGATTTCCCTTGATGTTTTTGCTGCTGACTAAGTATTCCGTTTCTATATGCAGGGATCAATACAACATAGCAACTAAAACAGACAAGATTCTGTCCGTCATTATGATCGTCCTCTCAGTCTTCTCAAATCTAGTGGCTATTTACTGTGATGCCTATTCCTTGATAAAGAAGAACCGACCCGCTATTTCATGATCTCTCGTGTGACTTCTCTGCAGAAGAAGCCCACTGTTGAAGTATGATCATCGTGCTTGGATTTGAACAGGGAAGGCCAATTAGACAAAGACAAGATTCTGGTAGGCTCATCTCAACTAAGGGTTTACCTTTAGAACTGTAAAATATATCGACTTCCCATATTGTTCCAAAGTATAGAGTTAAAAAATGATGGTTCACTGATGAAGGTTTGATGGGTTCTTTATTGCTTGATAAATCTGCTTCACAATTGGAGGCCTGCTTTCGCCCTTCAGGCTCCTTTATAATGCTGTACTTTGCTGGTTGAGAAGCTTGCTTGTTGGATCTCTCTCTGCAAATGCCATCAATGGCCCCCCGAGTAAACAAATGTATTGAATGTTTTGTTGCCATTTGACATTTTTTTTGGGACAAAGCCTTTGTATACGTAATAATCATTGCGGGTAAGGAAGCTTTTTGTTGGGTGTAATTATAAATTTAAAAAGCTGGCTATTTTTTTTTTGTTTTTTATGTTTTGATGTTGATTATATACAAACATATATTGGCCAATAATATATATAAAAAAACGCCTGCATGCATAATTAATGGTATAATAACGGTTTAGCTTTTTGTTGTTGTCTACAAAAAGTTTAGGTGAGTCGTATAAATAATATACACGCACATATTCAACAAAATATTACGTACACACACACATACACACATTCAGCAGTGGCGATATTTTGAAAGGGTTGGTGGGAAGAAACTAATAATAAGTGGCCAAATGGAATTATGGATAAAATACAACGCACCGCCAAAAAGTGAAACAAAGAAAGAGCTATGAGAACTAATAAAAACTTCCACATCCAAACATAGGGAGAAACAAGTGCCAGAAGCTTTTCCCAATGGTCCATAGCAAAACACTACGTCCCACTTATGGATATTTTAGGTGCTCAGAAGGCCAGTCAATATGAACCTGCAGATCATATAAACACTTCCAAATTAAATCCCAATATATTTTAGTTAACTGTTTATATATTAATCATAACATCTTAATTTATTTTATTTAGTAAATAACAAAATGTATAGAGGGAATGGATGCGTACAATTTGGCTTTCACCAGTGTCATTGCGGCTGCTGCCACCAAATGTTGCTGAAGAAAGACTAGTCGTGTCTCGGAAAGATATGGATTTGATGTTTGACCTTATCAGCTGGTTTATTCCTTCATTTGTTGTATAACACCATGGATTTCCACCGGGGCCTCCCCATGGACCTATTGAAATACTTCCTTCTATCTCCCTCTGCATCATAATTTCTAACTTGCTATTGAAATTGCATCATGCTGAAACGAGTTAATTTCATTGAATCACCGTGAAATGCTCTGAATATCAAATGCTCTGAATGCCTATCCATTTCAGTCTTCACATGAACAGTTGATTCACCATGAAATCAGGTTGGCCAAATTAGGAGGATATAAGAAAGAGATTTGATTTTGATTTATAGTCTCAAATACACAATCCATAAACGAAATGACAAACTTACTGTTCTTTCAACACCCATGTCATTTGGATCCTTCCCACCAAATTTTCCATAATAGTGCCCATTAGCGTCATTGAAAGTGATGCAGTTGATATTATGACCTTCTTGTACAATTATCTTTTTTATCCAACTTCCCTACACCTTACAACTAAAATCACCTCCACCTGGACCTCCCAATGGTCCAAATGAAATGGTTTCATGTGAACTTGTCACCTACACAAAAATGAAGTAATTTGTTTCAGAGTAAATGTGCAAATTTAATAACAAATTTATTGACCATACGCACTCAGAACAATTAACTTTCTAAAATTACAAATTTAGTAACAATGAATTAATAAGAATACTGAATTAGCGATGTCATTGACCCTACTTAACCTATTAACCATCTGTCATATTTTAGAGTCTAGGGTTTTATTTTGAGATAATTTAGGTAATCAAAATCACTTCTTTTTGCATAATTCCTTCACGAAAATTGTTATACATAATTTTTTTCTAATGGCAAATAAAACTACTCATTTTGCTTAATTATTTCAAAAAAGAAAGAAAAAAGTTAAGCAAAAAAGGGTGGTATTGATTACCATTAGAAAGATAAAAATATTTAGAGCAACTTTCATGAAAGAAGTTATTCAACAAAAAGGAGTAGTTTTAATTATGCAAATGATCTCAAAACTAAACCCTGGACCTTATTAAAAGTAGTAAAATAGGCCAGCTCGTTAATAAAGTTAGGAAGGTTTAACGGTATTACTAAATTTATACTCTTAAAAGGTTAATTGTGTTGGATGCTTATGATTTATAACTTAAATGTTAAATCCTGGGAGGCTAGTAAATGAATAAAATTAATTTTTCCCAATAGAAATGCCACCTACCAAAGATTTTAAATGTGAAATGGGATATGAAAATAGTTTTGAGTATGAACATGTATAGATTTGGCTTTTGGTTTTCATACGTATGAAAATGCCTTAAATTCAATGGAATCCATGTGGAGCTATTAATGATTCTATGACTTTTTATTGATGGATGTAATAACACAACATGTCATACTTTCATTTTGAAGAAAGGATTGGCTTCATTCACGTTACGTAATCTTTGATTCTTAATATTATAGCTAATTAACTTTTTTATATAGATTAAAGAAGTTTTTTTTTTGGCCAACTTATAGATTAAAGAAATTAAATACACCACTTTAAAGTATTTATATTTATTATTTTTATTAAAACTAATTTATCTGACTTATAAATTCATGTATATAATCTAATGAAACACATGAATAAGTATTTAGCATCTTTAATAGCATAAAAAATTAATTTACCTGATTTATAAAATGATATATAATCTAATGTTCCATTTAAATAAACACTTGATATTAGAATTAATAATGTATTTATCTTCCTTAATATCATAAAAATAGTCAAACAACTCTTATATTTAAATATATGAGATACACACACAAATATATATATATATATATATATATGAACCGCAAGCAAGCGTACATGGGTTGTTAATTGTTACTATAAATTTCGGGTGATGATGGTCTAATTAAACAAACTGAAAATGCCAACAACTAAAAAAAATACAGCTCAAAATTCTTCAGTATAAATGTGGAAATTAGCAGTGTGAATGAGAAAATAGATGATAGTAAAATTAAAAGGATATGTACAGATGGAAGTCTGAAATAAACAAAAGATAAGATTCAAAGTGTTTGTGTATTAATGAAGAGCACGGCACTGCTGATTCCTTCTACTAGATCGTATGAACCTATACATACGTAAACCAGATATATATATATATATATATATCCTTGTTTTGGCTTCTTCTATATATAATATATATTATTGTTCTTCTTTATGAAACTGATCTTAGCTCTAGAAATTGTTTGACTAACTTGCTTTGAGTTTCATGCTCAACTATTTTGCTTAATTCAGAAAATGTTATGTAGCAAATTAATATAAGGTACTCTAAACACAGATATATAGAGGAAATAAATATAATTATTTAGTTCTTATATTTTTTTTTTCAGGAGAAACTCTCCTACAATGATACATTAATGAAGGTGAACATATTTATAAACGAAATTTAAAAAAGAAGAATTAATGTCAAAACAGTGACAAGTATAGATATTGATCTAGCTATAAAAATGTAAAATTAAATATATTTAACATCTTTTTTTTTTCTTTTTTGATAAAAATATATTTGATATAAGCGCTGATGGTAAAGCTTGTAAAATAAGTAGCAGATATAAAATTTCAATTTCAATACAAACTCTTAATTAGTCAAAAACACAAATTCAAAGCCCCTAATAATAAGTAGCAGAGATACAATATACGAAAACGAAAATAAGAAATAGGGGATAAGCTTAATTAATTTATTAGGAACCCAACTCTCACACGTTTTAATCACAAAAAGTGGAAAACTTATTCTTGAGTCAACAATAATGGCTTTGTTTGGATAGCCATTTGTATCAACGGATGCGCTTACCGAGATAAAATTCCTCTCACATAAACTACCTCGGAATCTGTGTCCGTTTTCTCAACGGGCTATCCAAACAAAGCGCACAACAATATCCACGTAGCAAACTTCTCCTTTGATAATGTGATCAGATGACTCATCAAATTTAAACGAGTCTGTGCAAATTTCAAGTGGATAAGGGTTTAAGTGGATCATTAACCTTTGTTTAACTTTCTTGGGGTGTGTATATTTCATATTGGTTGTGAGTTCTCGGATCTTTCCTTATTTGGTTCGCGCAAATTGACCCTCTAAATTTTATTCTCAATAATATTAATTTGAGCTAAGTCCATAAAATAGGCATTTCACTTACATTATATTTCACACCTATGAAGATTTATTGATTTTTACGTGTAACTCTTGAAATATAATTTATGACTTTTGGCCTATATTAAGATACATGTGCCTATTTGGCTCAACGTTTACAGGGCCCAAACGCACAGTCAACAGTATTTTTTTTATAAAATGAGATAATCTCTTTCACATATTTACTTTAACTTACGTAAAATTATTTTTCTACCGCTTTTCTAAAAGGGCCGTAAGTGTTTGTGAGTTTGAAGTGAATGGGAATTGCACTCTCTCTCTCTCTGCAAGTCCCTCATCTCTCTTATTTTGTTCATCTGTATCATTCTAAGAGCTTGTTTGGTTTCTCTTCCTAAAACCTATGTTTAGTTTCAAATCTAGGTTTTACCTCAAATCTTAGTTTTTATCCAAGTAATGACATATTTTAAAAAAATTATTTTGGATACAAAACCTCGATTTGAAACTTAGGTTCTGAAAAGTTATTTTTTTTCAAATTACACCCTCTCTCCTAATAAATTTTCTATTTCATATTTTCTCTTTCATTCTCTTTCTTCTTTTCTACCTATTTTTTGCCTCGAACTTCGTAAAAGCCAATAACTTTTCAAAAACAATATTTTAAAATCTAGGTTTTGAAATCTAGATCTTGTCTCAAAATCCTTAGAAGCTATTCTTCAAAATTTATTCTCCAACACCTATGTTTTACTTCAGAATCCGTAAAAGCTATTCTCCAACGCACTTCCAAACTAGTCTTAAATCTTAAATTTTATAACAA
Organism: Vachellia pachyceras; assembly: GCA_025593235.1. NCBI lineage: Eukaryota > Viridiplantae > Streptophyta > Magnoliopsida > Fabales > Fabaceae > Vachellia > Vachellia pachyceras. The sequence continues at coordinate 1,116 of JANTPZ010007171.1, read as the reverse complement.
AACCATGGTTTTAACTTTCAAGGTCAAACCATGGCTTTCCATAAAGTAATATAGCAAAAATAACCTCCATTTACCTCAAACCTCCTTCCTCCTCAATAATTTTCATATTAACTCATGACTTTGAGAGGGGTTGGCGGTAGAGATCAGACTAATTAAAAATGCCAGCCTCCAAGCGATAATCCGCCTCTCTCTGTTTTTTTTCTCATTTCTTAAAAAAAAGATCATTTTTTCTGATTTATATATTTTCTGTTTAATAACCCTTAAAATTAAATTACATGATCTTAAAGACTATATTCAAATCATATTTATACCTTTATAAAGTTATAGTTAAATTAATCCCAAAACTTGTAAATATAAATATATGTAATGTAAATGAATAAAAAAAGTGAGAAATAAAAAATTACTACATTTGATCCTTAATATAATATTAACCAATTAAATTTTATTAGTAGATTAAGGAAACTAATTAACTAATATATTTATAATTTTTTCAGTTTAATTTATTGAGCTTATAAACTGATATATAATATAATAATGTGTATGTATTTTAAAATATATATTCTAAATAACGGGTCCAATAGCAACCATCTCGAGGGTCGATCGGTCTATAAATGCAAACCAAATACTTTACCCTCACAGATATATATATAGAGAGAGAGAGAGAGAGAGGCCAAACTGCGAAGCAGCTTATCTTCTGATTTTTTTGGCTAAAAGCGGTACAATCTCTCTCTCTCTCTGGTGTTTTTTATTTGTTATTTCTTCTTGTTTTTCTGATTTGAATGATGAATGAATACTTGGCGAGGAGAATTCAGTCACTGACATCTTTTCCCTTGGCCGTGAATCGCAGCAAATTAAATTAATTCAACATCGCCAAGAAATTTGATTCCAATAACTTGATATAATGGTGGTGGAGTTTGAGTTGGAGTTCAACGTTGAGACCAGCGACTATTTCAGTTATAAAGGTTTCATTCAGGATCTGCTGAGACGATTGGGAGTGAGATCTTCCCACAATCTTCCGGTACTTGCTGTTCAACAAGAACCACCCACTAGATTCTTCGATTTGGTACTACGAACCAATCATCATGCTGTGAGGTTCAGGTTGCGAATGGACAACCT
>JANTPZ010007170.1:0-11927 GCA_025593235.1 Vachellia pachyceras | reverse complement strand
TTCTCCTGTAATCCCATGTTAGCAACAAAAGCATGTACAAGTAAGGCTTTAAGATGGCAACCAACTAAAACCCAATTTTTGCTGGCCACTTCCCTGTTCCCTCCCACTCCTGCTTCTAAGTTCACACATTCCTAACTACTAACTGCCACAATCCCACCTTCCTACATCACATTTCTATTAACAAAAAGTCAATCAACACACCAACCCAATTCCCCCCCCCCTAATTTTCTTACATATACTTTTAATTAGGGCTAAAATATACTTTTAATCCTTTATATTTAAGTCAGTTTTCATTTTAGTTCTTTAAGTTTAAAAAGTGGACCTTCAGTCTCTCAAACTTAACACTGTTAGTTTCTCTTAACGGAAATTGCTGGCTCATCAAACTGAAAGCCGTTATTTTAAATCTTTTTCATTTTACGCAATTTAAAATATCAAATTTATTATATTGTTAAATTAAAATTAAAATTAAAATGTGAATATGCTTTATTAACGTTTTATTGTACATTCATCAATTAAATTTGATGAGCCAGTAATTTCCATTAAGAGAAACTAACAGCGTTAAGTTTGAAGGACTGAAAGTGCATTTTTTAAACTTAAAGGATTAAAATGAAACCCGAAGCAACCCTAAGGATTAAAAGTATACTTTAACCTTTTTAATTATTATTATTAATTATTTTTGTAATAACAGGAAAAGTAAATAAATAAATTCGACTCCCAAAAATTTGGCTGAGGTATGAATCGTTTACACTCAACCAAAACAAGAAAAATGAATCACATGCCAGAGAGAGAGAGAGAGACAGAGAGAACGCTATAACGTATTAACGTGTCGGGAATAAGATAAGACCTACTTTTTTCACTCTTGCCCTGTTTCCATTAATGCCCTTCTTGTTGGATGACTTGGTCACATTTCATATAGCTCTCGCTCCTTTCTCACTCTCTTAAAAACTGCGTGTGCTTGCCTCTGTCTGTGTGTGTGAGAGAGGGGTTGCAGCACTGCGTTGGGAAGGCTTGTGTGTGTGTGGGGTAATAATGGCGAAGATGTCACAGAGAAAGCCGAAGAAGGCTGAAAATAGCAGCGCGCCTTCCAAAACGAAGACGAAACGGACCCGTAAAAGCATTCCCAGAGATTCTCCCCCTCAACGAAGCTCCGTTTATCGAGGCGTTACCAGGTCGGGATTGATTCATTTTTCTATATGTATATATATATGCTGCCTTCAATTCAATTCGTTCTTTCTGCACCTGTTTTGGATTCTGCTCTCTATTTTCAATTATCGTTCCCATCAATTAGAGAAAGAAGATTTTATGGCCGTGTCTACAGGCATCGTTTGACGGGTCGGTATGAGGCTCATCTCTGGGATAAGAATTGCTGGAATGAATCGCAGAGCAAGAAAGGAAGACAAGGTCCTTTAACTTTTCAAAACTAGATCAGAAATTCTCTCTCCCTCCTACTGTTGATGATTTTTCTTGATCCGCAAGTCTAATTAATCGATTAGCTTCTACTTATTAACTTAATTTTGCTGTTGGTTTCTTTTCAAATTCGATTGATCGCGTAACTGGGCGATGGTGATGATGATGATACACACGCACGCAGTGTATTTAGGTATGTTATTTAAATGCCTCTAATCTCTATTTGAAATCGTGTGCATTATCGCATTCTTTTTTACCTTTCGTGATTTTGGGTGGTTTGGTATGAGAATTGATTTCGTGATAAGGATGGTAGTAGGATCGGATGGATCCTGTTTTAGTAATAAATAAATGGCTTCAAAACTTGAGTTTCTTGTTTAGGGGCTTATGATGATGAAGAAGCCGCAGCACGTGCCTATGATTTGGCAGCATTGAAGTACTGGGGCCAAGACACCATCCTCAATTTCCCTGTAAATTTTCCCATCCTTCCTCCTCCTCCTCCTCTTTCTTCATTAGAATGATGATGAAATTAATAAATGTTCGGTTTCATATTTATATCTTAATTATCGTGTATATGTATATATGATTGTACTGTAGCCCACAAATTATGAACAAGAGCTCAAGGAGATGGAGGGTCAATCAAAAGAAGAATACATTGGATCCTTGAGAAGGTTTGTTAGTTATCTGTTGCTATTAGCTGTCATAGTGTTAAACTGATCTGAAAGACTGAAACCAGATTCTAACAGTAAATAAACAAAATTCCATGACAGAAAAAGCAGTGGATTCTCACGAGGAGTCTCAAAGTATAGAGGCGTGGCAAGGTAGCCATTCATCTTATTTATTAATCAGTTCCAACCTGTTTTGCACAGGTTAGAAAAAATCTTAAATTTCATTAATCATATCTTAAAATTCAATGACTTTCCAATGTTATCTCCATTTAAATTTTAACGTAGTGATTTATATAAATACGAAAAAAATTCATTATCTTTCCATCTTATAAATAGATCAAAAGGAGTAGTAAAGTAAGTCAAATGTTTTGCTGAAATTAGTTGTAAATTTAGGGTGTTGGGTATGTGATCACTTGGCTGCTTGCTAGCCACAAGTTCGGTTATTAATGGTCATGGATGAACCTTTTTATTAATGCACAGTAATGCTCATTGATGACAGATGGATGGGCAATGTACATGACGGATCCATCTATAATTGGTTATCATATAAATTTAAAAAAAGCTCTCTGATTTTTCTCTGCAAATTTTTAAAATTTTTTATTTTTCCAGGCACCATCACAATGGAAGATGGGAGGCTCGGATTGGCAGAGTCTTCGGCAACAAATATCTTTATCTCGGAACTTACGGTAACCCCTTTTGACCATTTTGAGTTTTAACGCTCCACGCAAACGCAACCAAGTATTTGTTTGGTTTGGTTTTGGAATTGGTGGTGGAGCTTTAGTGTGTGTTCATATGTTAACTCCTATTTATATGTGCTTGTAGTATAATATTAGGATTAACATGACTGTCTCTCCTTAAAATTCGAATGAATCCTTATATTCAACCTTACAATTTCAAATGGTAATTTTTTTGTCACTTTAGTCTTTTTTTCCCATTACAAAGGTTAATTTTATATAGTTTTGTAAGGATTTGATATTAATGATCGTAAGTATAGATATTAAAATCAGAACATGTAAAAATTACAAAAGCGAGTCAAAACACATTAAAATTATATATAAAATACTCCTATGAGTTTTGGTTTTTACTCATATATACAAACACATAGTTAAATATTTATGAAACTATAAGAATTAACATTTTGGATGGAAGAAACTATATATGGAGATAAAGGATCACGATTTAAAACTATAATAATAAAAATCAAAATGAAATTATGATGATATCAACATTTAATGTTATATAGTACGTACATATTTATATACTCTTGGGTCTTGGCTGCAAGTTTCAGTCATAAAAATTTGCTAATAATCTGAAACATAGTCGGGTGATTCCCCGCAGGAAATGTTCAAAACGCAAATATGCATATATATATATATATATATATATTGCTTGCATGATGTGGTTAATCTCTTTTACCCAATCGGTCACTCACACAATGTATGGCCCAAATTTGTGTGCGCTTAATTTTCTGTGTTGAAAAGGACGTATGCATATGGTCACTTATATTCAAATAATCTCTTTATGGGTAGAGAATATAGATACCTTTTTTTTTAAAAAAAAACTTTTTTGGATTTATGAAATCCTTCAAAAACCTTACAAAACCGTCATTTTCAACATATTTCAAAAACGGGTCAGACAACCATATTTCACAACTTGTCAACTTATTTACGAGGCCAGCTCTCACAAGAAACTTGTCAATTTTTTATAAAGAAAAAACGCATCCTAAGGATTAAAATTCTTGGATCCCTGAATTAATTAGACTCCTGTTAGCAACTTAACAATCGGCTTAATTATTTTTTTTTTAAAAAAAGCAGTTCTAGAAGATTTTTCATATAAGAATTAGATAATCAGTTTATTGATATTAACTATATTAGTTATGTCCATTGTAAGAAATATGAATTAATTTTCTTAATTTATTATCATTATCGGTGAACTATCATTTGATAAGAATCCTTTAACATGTAGAATCAATATATAAACTCTTTTCTAACAAAGAAAACTATGAATACTCTAGCGAAAAATTATAAATTTGTAGAATAAAATGAGTTGAAACTCTTATATTTAACATGGTGGAGTCCTGCTTATGGATTCAGCCGCACCTCCTGACTTTTAAAAAATTAGATGTATATTAGTATTATGTGAATTATTTTGCACATACTCATTTGTTAATTTTGAACCTATTAAATTTTTATTCAAATTCTTCTCAACAGTATTAAGAATAGGTCCCACTTATTTCCTCAAAAAATAGTTTGCACCTCTGAGTTAGGTCCTAAATCCGCCACTGTTTACCATTGAATCTACCCTCTCTCAACTAGCTGTTATATCATGTAAGCTTGTTTGGATAGCCCGTTTGGACATCCAAAAGACATTCCTACGCTTACCGAGATAAAATTCCTCTCACATATTTATCTCGGAATTTGTGTCCGTTTTCTCAACGGACTTACCAAACAAGCCGTAATATAATTGCACTTTAGTGAGCAGGCATTAATTCTAGATAGTAAATTCCCACTTGATCAGGAAAATGTTCCTACAGGTCAAAATTAACAAGACAAAACAAGAGAGGTCAAAATTATAGCAGTTAGTTGGGATGCAGATCACCGAACCTCAACTACTTAATAAAGCTATTTATTCATTACCTCATTCTTTTCAAATTAAAGTTACTTCCACCGAAATCTGCCTTCAATATTAATAATAAATTAGTGTTATTAAATAGATAAATAAAATTTTTAAGATTATCCCTTTTGCATTGTTATTATTATGTTACAGCTACACAAGAAGAAGCAGCCACCGCATATGACATGGCAGCCATAGAATACAGAGGACTTAACGCCGTTACAAACTTTGATCTTAGCCGTTACGTCAATTGGCTCCGTCCTAAAACCCTAGACTCCAATGAAAACCCTACCGCTGATAACTGCACCGAGTCAGGATCAAGCTCTAAGCCTGAACTTGAATTTGGTTTTGTGTCATCCCACCAGCTGATCGGTTCAAACTCCGACGACACAAAAGCGGCGCCACCGCTATCCATCAGCGGGGCTCCACCACCGTCATCCGCACTAGGGCTTCTCTTGCAATCGTCAAAGTTTAAGGAAATGCTGGAAAGGTCTTCATCATCGTCGTCATCATCATCAGGTGGAGATCATAATCACCACCATAGTAGCTATCCTGCAACAGCAATCTCAGAATCAAAGCCTCCTCGCCGAACAACATTTCCTGAAGATATTCAAACATTCTTTGATTGTCATGATTCAAGCAGCTACACTGAAACTGATGACATCGTATTTGGTGATTTGAGCTTAATTGCTGCTCCAGTTTTTCACTGCGATCTGCAGGATGCTTAGAAAATAATATATTTTTTAAACCCACAGATCTGGAAGAGCATAGCTATATATGTGTTTATTTTGTAGATTCAGTTAATTTATACCTTGGTTTTATAAGGTGTATAATCAATGCATGATCAGCTTTAAAAAATCAAAGAGGTGAGGATCCATGGAGGAATTCAAAAGAAAAACTTTGGGGCCGGTGCAGGGTGAACGAAATAGTGTAAAGGTCTTTAATTTCAAAGGTACTTTCACTAATTTCCCCCCTCTCTTATGAAAATTTGTTATTTTTGTATTTATTTTATCCACTATATTTTAAATTTATGATGAAAGTATATGGTCTGCAACCCCAAATCCAACTTTTGATTGAATTTTGGGAATTTTATCGATGAGTTTGTCATCTTGTATATAAATACTTCAAGCCTTCTTATAAGAAGTTTTCAACAAAAGATATGCTTACATAGTTACATAGACGAATTACTTGAATATATGGTTAAAACTATTAAAAAATATTTTTTATGGTACCTATATTTTCCCTTAATTTTTTAATTTAACATCAATACCATTTTCTATTTTAATAAATTTTTAACTTTGCTCTAGTGTAATTCACCCTTATAATGCTAACAAAGCAAATTTGTAAGGGCCAACACTTGCATGTTAACGAGATATTTAATTAGAGTGATTATCTTATATGTGAGAAGACAAAATAAGATAAATATTTTAAACACGACAAGCGCATATATGTATATATATATCTCTATATGAGTGTGTGTATGTATGCAACATTCGTATGTAAACAGTGTGGCACTATAAAAATTGAGAAGTTAAAAGAAAATCTATGTTTAAAAAGATTTATAATTTAAAAAAAGGTGGTAGCTAAGGGTCTGTTTGTCATAACGTTACAAAATCACGTTCATGCTAGTTGAGATAAAACTCTTCTTACATATTTATATTGTAGACTGCAAATCACAGTAGAAAAATAGTATCAACCACTAATCTTTGTATGTTTCACACAAATTTGAATAAAATTCCTCTCACATACTTACCTGAAACTCCATAAAAACGCTTAAAATAAGTTAATCCAAACACTCACTCATATTCATGCAAGTTGAGACAAAACATTTCTCACTTACTTATCTCATAGATCATAAATCAAGTCGAAAAAGCTACTTTTAGCTGTCAATAATTGAAATGGTCATTAGATCTCAAAAGAAAAAGTAGTCACCCCAGCGAAAAAATGATAGTTTTTTTTTTGGGACCACCTAAATAATGATAGTTAAAGCATGCTTTTGAAAATATAGTTAAATTTAATTCACATAAATATATGGGCTCTAATAGGGAGACAAGTGCTAGAGGTACCCCCACATAATATTGCACTTCATGTGGAGGTGGCTAAGTACATTAATACTGGTTCCTGCCATGCATGGACCACCCCTTTAATTTCACGTTAGAGCTTCAATGTGTTCAGTAGCTAATAGCTGGTTTGGTTCACAGAGCTTAAGAGAATGCAATTGAATGTAATGAATGAGAATATAATATAATATAATGAGGATTACATAGCATTTATTGTATATTCTCGATGAATTATGAAATGAAATTCATATTTTATTTACAAAATATAAAAAAAATGTGAAATAAACTTTTTAATTAAGATTAAAAATGAATGATAGAAATGTTTAAATACTTATTTATGAAAGACACAAGTACCTATATGTATAATTCATACAAGCTGTAATCTAGATCACATTGTCAAAACTATGATTTTTTTGTTATTTTATTCAATTTTTATTTATTTTTTTATTTTTAACATACAAGCAAGCAACAAAAGCATGTAAACATTTAGTAATTATTATGGTAAAGAATAATTATCTTGCGTGAACTTTCCAAGAAAATTAACAAAGAATAAAGGGAATGTATGGAGTAAGGAGGAAAGATCTTGTCGGAAAAATAGTAAGAAGAAAAAGGGTTAGGCCAAACAAAGAGAAAAATGAAGAGGATATATATATGTAAAATTATAAGATTAAAAATATCAAATAAGACATATAGGCCTTATTAAAAATTTAATAAAAGCATAGGTCTAAATTAAAATTTATGTATTTTAACTATATTTATTTAGGATTATCCCAAGATGTTATACATTATATATTAATGAGTAAAAGATTGTCCAATAATTTATGGCCGATTTGGTTCAATTACATGATAGATGATTATATGTAATTATGATGTATTTTATTGATTAAATTGTTTGATTGATATATAGTAATACAAATGTTGCATCTTTGTTTGTGACTTCAATATGAAGGACGGATTTGCTACTTACCTTTCATATGGAATTCTTCTTGATGTCAAGAAGTGCAATGACTGACTTGGCTTCAGGGAGAAAGGTAAAATAAGAAGGAAAAATGAAAAGAAAAATAGTTGAGGAGAGAGGTACGTATTATCATTTCGGCAAATTTAGTTTCTTTTTGCTGGTAGTAGGATTACAGATGTAAAGGTGAATGATATGAGTTCAGGATTGCATGGGTTAAGCTCAATGTTTCCTTTTATTGGCTGTGGTTTCATTTGAGCTTGAGGGAATCAATCCTGGATTCATTTTGACTTTTGAGATGAGTTTGTCAAATTTATTTTTATAGATAAAAGTTTAGGTGAGTTCGGCACCGATTCCCCATCAAGGTCAGAACATGGCCCCAGGGCTTTTCGAGCACTTACAAGAGATTTACGAGATCACCTACCAAAGGAGTCCTTATAACAGCAGAGGGAATTGAACTCACCTCTTTGTGGGAGTTGAGCCCGTTCCTTACCATATGTGCTGCAAGAACTGATAGTGCACTGGATCTAATCTATTTTAAGGGGATCAATCAGATTTGCATGGATTGAGCTTGAACTTTCCATCTATTTGGCTAGGGTTGATCTGAAGGGTCAGTATTGGATCCATTTTCTGATGAGTTGGACCCAAATGCATGTCCTAATAATGCCCACGGGCATAACAGATCTGTGAATCTTGACATGAATTGTTTCGTAAGTCCCACTGGGACTGTTACGTTGAAGCTTAAGCCTTATAAGCCTTTGGGCTCTCCAACTCTTATGGTTAGCTTTTGGAGTGTGTTTCTTCCAAGGACTTGTGCTCATTACACTGCTTTGCAGTCTGGCATGAAATTGAGCCCCAAAGGAAAAACAAAAAACGATAACTTCGTTTCTGGGGATGAGTTATGTATAATACTTTTCTAACTAATGTTTGTGCTTCTAGGTGTCAAAACTTATAGAAGAACCAGCATCAGCAGCAGCTGGAGAAAAGGGTTGAACATTTGAAGAAGGCATGATCAAGCGCTTATGTGCATATTCCCTAGCTGTTGCTCACTTTCCCACTGCAGTTAAGGAGGTAAAAAAGGCAACTTTTTATGAGATTTTTTAAATCCCATAGTCAAGTTACCAATTTGTTTGCTGTATTTACAGTTTAAATGGAGAAATGGTTGCTTTTATTCTATCTCTGAGAAGGCCATGGCACAAGGAAAACCTGACCCATGTCCTCTGCATACCCAATGGCTTAGAGTTAAAGGTTGTTTAGGGCTTCAGGTCTTTGTATGTATCCACTGCTTTGCAGGATCAGTAATTTAAGTAGTGGGTATACCACTTGTGTTAAAACTATTGTAGCAGCAAATGCCTGCCTCTCCCTTTGTAAATGTTATTTCCAAATCTATAGAGGTCAGAGGACTAAGCGTTCTAGTGTGCACCAATGTAACATAACATAAGATGCGAGACATTATTCTCTCTACCCACTAAATGAAGGTGTTCAGGCTTCTTTATATTTTCCCCCTTTTCTTTCTCATATTTTCCTATAAACATCCCTGCTCAATTATTGTGTTTGGTTTACATATGCCGGTTTTTCTTAGTTGAATCAACTAATTTGATTATTCCCACAGCTAACAATGACATTCAGACAGTCTCTATTAGCTTTGAATAATCACACCAAATAAGTGCCCATTATCGAGGTAATAATTAATTAAAAGAAAATAATCCAAGTTCTTCGAACACGTCCAATATGGACCAAAGGTGTCAAAGAAAATATAATGTCATGAACTTTTTGATTAATCTCCTAAACTTGTTCCTCCAAAGAAATCATCATTGGCTTCAAACGTCATCACCGAAACAAATAGAGCTGGCATTCAAAAGTATGAAACAACTGTTTCACATACTATTGAAAATCATATAACAAGCCTTGCATCATCGTAACATTATTTTCATTGCAAGTTTAAGTGCATCAGATCATATTTTTTTTTTTCCATAAAAGAAATTACTTGTTTTCAAATAAAAACCTGCATTTGCTCCAAATTTGAACAGAAGGATGCAAGGACAACGGCCGGCTGGAATGGAAGGTTTCCGCCTTGGATCTTTTATGATGATCCCAATATTTTTTCGGCAATGGGAGAGGAGGGAGCTATGTCAACAGGTACCTAAAATTATACAGCAAAGATTAATAGCTATGGTAAAAAGTGCAGTACCTAAATTATAGCTTGTTTGTTAGAATTAAGTCTTAGTTTTAAGGGGGTACGCAATTGGTAATCGCGGGGTTATTCGCACAGATTCATAATTTCTTGAGTGTTTATTATCAATTTTTTGGTTAAAGGGTTATTTACACTGGTCCAAAGTTCCGGAGAATTTCGTGTAATTTAGACTTCTTTTGATAATATACAGAATTAATTACAAGATACTTCTCTTGGACGCTAAGATACTCTTGTACTTCAAATTTGGCAAAACAAGAGCAAGAAACATGCAACTTGAGGATCATAATGCACAGTCCCACTGCATATCAACCTATCAGATTCGCAAATAACAGAGTACTATGATTACCTGGACAAGCTCCAAATTTTTCAAAGCAACTTTCAACGGTTCTGTGAGCACACCATATTTTTTAAGAAGCAAACCTGCAGCCTCTTTGTCACCTTTGGCTTGTATGGTGAGTATCTCCCTACTCAGACTTTCAACTGCTCCTTCAATCTTTGTAGAAGCAAAATATAATTATGACACCAATCTAACAGCCAGATAAATGAGAGAGAGGGTGGGAGTATGCAAGTCAATTATACCTTGGAAAAATCAACTGAAAATCTGCCGTCATCATGCAAGATAAATGCCTCTTTCTCATATAACCAGTTGAACTGCAATGCCTGCCCTTTTCTAACAATATGACAACACAGAAAAATCAGATGCTGGATAACAATAGACAACGGATGGAGGACAAGAGTACAACTAGCTTACCCATGAGCTTCCTCTAATCCAAAACGTACTGACCGGAAGCATCCCGCAAGAAAAGAAACATACATGGACTTCAATAAACTCTTGGAAAGTAAGTCCTGATGCTCAGACAAGCCATAAATCAGCATTAGTTATGGCCCACGGAATCACAGATGGCCAAATTTGGCTTGTCAATGACTAACAACAAGGCGAAGTCTTAGAAGTTTCAATTATTCTGTGAAGGTTAACCTACAGCTTGGTCAAGATATTTTGGATCTTAATTAAACAATGCACACAATATTTATTAATGCAATGCCCTGAAATAATCTAATATTCGAAATCAGTTTCTTATTGCACAGTAACGCAAGGACATTAGGAACAAAATATTACATTGGGATAGTAAATAAGGACTGACAGTGACAGATGGAGGGGGAACATGGATGATCCCCCCGCCCTCATGCCAAAAAAAAGGTAAAACAACACATCAATCAATTGGTATTGAGAACAAGTATACTATTTTTGATTTTTTGCTCATGAAAAAAAATAGAACAGAATTCCCCTCACAAACATTCCATATTTTGTTTTATGTTTGGCCACCCTAGACATCATGTTCTAGATCTGTCACTGAGGACTAATTAATTCTGGTATAATAGTGGAGCTTAGAGATTATCTTAAGGAGTTACATTGGCATCTCTTATCCATTAGGATAATTTTATTTCTAAAACTATCTTTGAGACTATAAAATTTTGTGGGTCTCTGGTTCATTTCCTGGCGTGAAAAAAAAGAATTAACTTCGCTGGTATCTTCTTCTGGTCCAAGTAGAAAAACATACATTGCCCCTCCTTACTTCTCTATAACTTTTCTTTCTCTCTCTTCTTTCTCCTTATCACTCTTTTCTTATTTCTTCTCAATTTCGAAGCTTCCTTTCAACTCTTCCTTGTGATGTTGGCCTGGGGTTTCCAGTCGATCTGAATATGCACAGGACACATGTATTCAATGATAATTAAAATTCACTAACCGACCTTGTCAATTAAGAACCTCAATGCCCAGAGACCAACTATATCAGCTTTTGCTTCTTCCAAAGCAGAGTGGAATTCTTGCAATTCCTGGATCAAAAGGAAGAAAATTATGCATTAGTTAGACAGTCAAATTGACACTATCAACCCATCCTTAAATGAATGAGTTTGCTGCAGAAGTTCCGAAATTAGCAGAAATTTCTGAAACAACACAATTCATAAAACTGACCAATCTCACTGTAGACTTCTGACCATTTGGAAGTATAATGGTATGAGGTCCGATCCCATGG
>JANTPZ010007167.1:0-12223 GCA_025593235.1 Vachellia pachyceras | reverse complement strand
ATTACAAGCTAAAGACCGCATATTGCAAAGCTTGAAGGCTCAACTCTACGGGCATTTAAAAATATAATTTCTTTCCGCCATATCCATTGGGAAGTTCAATATAGTAACAGCCTCCTCTGAAATATAGAATTCAGGTTAATGGGATCCAAGTAGAGGTAGTAAAGAAAGCCAGCACTACGCGGGGCGGACTTAAATACCAACTTACATATGGGTTGCGATTTTCTCAACCTGCCATGAGTGTGGAATAGGCTTTTGACCCGAATAACCTCATTTTTCAGAATTCAACCCCACAACGAATGACGGGTTTAGCCGGCAGGCTGAACTTTGCAGCAAAAATTCAAGTAGATTCACCTCTCATTGTTGGGACGGAGGAAGAAGGGGTAGCGTATCAGACCTGAGAGAGGTGAGCAATTTTCATTTTCTCCTTAGGTTTTGCAGGCAGATCTGCATTCAGGGCGGGATGGGCAACAGGTATAAAATAATAATAATAATAATAATAATAATAATAATAATAATAATTGGAGCGGAATTAAGCTTTTTGATCATTACCCTCTGGCTTTGGGATTTTAGTTAGTTTCCCAACCTACGCCAATCCCCCTGTAGAAAAATACATTTACATAAATTAAAGTAAATAGATAAAAAAAATTATCTCGTTTTACAGAAAAATACTGTTGAACGTACTTTTGAAGGGTGAATAAATGTTTCCAAACACCCCTTTTATTTTCCCAACGCACCTTAATCCCCTATCACAGTTTAGTGTGGTAATACCAGTTGGCTCTGTATTTTTCTTTTTTTAATATATATTTTATATTTTTTAAATTTTTTATCTTAATATTATTTTTAAAAAAATTAATATTAAATTCTATTTTTAGGATAAACAATAACTAGTATATTAAAAAATAGTATAAAATATTTTATTTTTCATAACAATTTTCTATAATAATATATTTAAAATTATAACAAAACATTAATATTTATATTTTTTGGTGAACTTAAAAAAGTCATTATTGAAAATTTATCGGTGAGGAAATAATCATATGGTTATACAATCTTATGAAAAAATGATTTTATTTAAAAAAAAAATTTGACGGGTTGGCGGGTCAGCCTGCTTTAAAGAAATGCATCCTGTTGGGAGCGGGTTGAAACCAACCTGTGTGGTCCAGCCTGCAACCCACGAACTGGCCTACATTTCCACCTCTAATCACAATCTACCTTTACCTCATTTTCGTTTAAATTATGATAGATCAATAGTTTCCCATGTAAATAATATATGTAGTAAGTTTATATTTTAATATTATCAATTAAATGTTATTATTTTAATATGATCGGTTTGACCCAATCTAATCTATTAACCCTTAAACTATTGTCTCAATCAATTCAATATACGGTCTGATTTTTTGAACCATGATAAAAATTATTTTAAATATTTTGATTGAAGAGTGCATATAACAATAACTCATCCTTCATTCGGGACATAATTGTCTTGGAATTAAAATTTTAATATTTAAATGTCATAAGCTAGATTTCTTTTCTCCTATTATTTTTGTTTCCCATCCGATCTCCGGAGCTTCGCCCTGACTAATTCGGACCCGACCCACATCGCGCACCTGGAAATGGTGGGTGAGTCTCCCAACGGTGATTACTGCATATATAAGGACTTGAACTCAAAATCTTGCTTAAGCTAGAACAAGCCGCTTACTACTTGATTCTTTTCTTCTATTTTTCCTTTTGCCTTGGTATGCAGGTAGGGCCAAGCCCCGATGTTGTTGCATTATGCAGTTCAGTTTGTCATATTTTTTCTGTTGAGACAATCATATTTGAAGTATTGTTAAACACTAAATATATGTATTGGACATGTTTTTTATTGACTTAATATATGTATACAGTCCAATGGGATTGAGTATCGCAAAAAGGGCTAATCTCCATAATGCGATGATCCAGTATTTAAATTATTGTTTAAAGAGGTGTTTACTTTTAGTATCAGATAGTGAATCAAACATAATTGCATCTAGTAGAAAGATATTCGTCCATGACAAGTATACATGTGTGTTCACGTATGCATACATGATAATCAATAGGGCTTGAATATAATAGGTTTAGTGTACCTGAATCAAAATTCAAGCCTAGGACAGTGGTTCAAGCTGGATTCTTTGGGAGACCCAGTGAAAACAAATATGTAAGCATAATAACCAACTATTATTCAAACTGAAAAAAAAAAAGATGATTAGAGGCAATGGGATGTCGCCTTTGGAGCAGGGATGAGTCAGAAGCCAATAGAAAACTTCAAAATGATCGGCTGGTCTATGCCCTCTTTTTTTTAGTGATGAAAGGGCATTTCATCCCCCGGTATCCCGGATTCTTTTGGACCCAGACTAATTCGGGGTCGCCCCGGAGTGCGCCGGAACTTCCCAGGGTTCGAGCCCAAGACCTGGCGGGTACGCGGCGCCTTGCCTTCCCCTGAACAACCAGTCGGACCAGCCCTCCTGACAGTCTATACCCTCTTTTTGGTCGAAGGTAAGCGTCACTTTCCACCAGGTGGGCCACACGCCTCATTCCTTCTTATCCAATCAACTCAACGTACATGATATAACGTGCCAGTTTTGTATTACTATTCTAATCTAATTTATAGTTTTAAAGTTAAATGAGTTTTATTTCGATTTATGTTAATATGATTTATTTTGATACATTGTGAAAACACGCAGTGGAATTCTGGATGCTACAACCTACTCTTATAATCACAATCATCCTTATATTTAACACTGGCTTATCACCACCATTAACTTTACACAGATGCCCCAAATTACAAGCCATGCCCTCCTCTCTGCCTCTTCACTCCATCGCTCTTCATTCGTCATAATCAAACATGACTCCAACTCTTGATTAGCAGGTTCGTTAGAATCAGTTTAATTCTAAACCCACACACCAAACAACGTTAATTATCACTGCGTGGGATGTATTCCTGTGTTACTGTCAAAACCGTCTCATAGTTTTAACTCTGTGGCTTAGACTGACGCAAGCGGTTAACTATATGCAGCAAAATAAAACATGCCCACTCCTTAGCGTTATGCATACATGTTTGTGTGTGTGGAAATCTGTTAAAAAAAAGAGTTCACGGATTCCAAGAAGCACTTATAAAATATAGATTTCGATATATTTTTATCTTGATTTGCGTATCCAGTTTAAAAGAAGCTCTTTCCATACATTGGTCTGCCGAATCATTCTCCACAACCGTTGGACTGCTAACATCGATGTCTGTAAAGTGGCTGTGTGCCCGTACGAAAGCCAGAGATGATCATGCGCTTCTGTTCTCTCCGCTAATTGATGTGAAATGAATAATCGCCATTCGTATTATTCTACTTCACTTTCTGTGGTCTACTTCTGATACTAACCCACGACGCGAACTGTTTGTTTTTCAGAAAACAAACAGGTTTCGTCTTTCTTGATTTTCCCTAACCAGTGCAACCTGATGCGCCAAAAAAGCAGAGGAAGAACGATCTTCCCTACCGGTTGGATGATGGATTTATAATTAAGAACAAAGAATCAGTGAGTTCCTAGATATAGAGGATACAGTAAAAGTGGCAAAAGAGGTTACAGCTTACAGCCCCGAACCTGGAAATGGAGGGGCTTAAGAGTTTGTTTGATACTTTGACTTTGATTGCCCAAGTTAAAAAGATCCAGTAAAAGCAGAAACTTCACATTCAAGAACAGAGAACAGCGTATCATCTTGTCGGCATCGAAACAGAGGGAAAGGTACAGAGAAAAATAGATCGATGAGAATGAAAAGCCAAGCATCAGACTTGCCTAGAGGACTCATTTCGTCAGGTCAGACTTCCTCGTCGAAAATTAACGTTCCTGAGCAATTATCGGCCATGGCACAAGCTCCACCATATACTTGAACTTGTACCCCCTTCTTCTCAAAAGCCTCCTCATGATCTTTTCCTCAGCACCAACAGAGAGGAAGAGGAAGACGAAGACGAAGGTGAGTATTGTTGGGTAGTACTCGTGGGTTGTGTTTATAAAGGGTCCAAGAGTTCTCAGTTGTGTGTGAGACAGATGGACAACAATGTAAATAGAAAAATCTACAAGGCCAAGGCCATTACACACGGACGACACTTCAAAGCGTGGGGTTAATTTATCATTGAACTTTACGATGAACGAATAACTTCTATTAGTTAACACCAAAAGCTTAGGTCGGTCGGTAAAGATCCTCCTAGTTTTAATCAAGGGTCTCAGCTTCAAGCTTTGTTCATGCAGCAATATTAAAACTTGATAATAAGCTAATCGCCTTTGGGTTCTACCACAGCTGGTTAGTCTGAGGCCGTTGTGGTGCTTAAAAGATGGTCAGGATTCTAAGTGTATCAATCCAAAAAAAATAACTTCTATTATTTACCATGTCATTAATTAATTAAACTAGACGAGCCACGATTCAATTTGGATTCGGTCATCATTGATGAGTCATGTTTTACTTGACTCCTCTTTTTAAAAGTATCTTCTCATATTTAAAAATTTTTAAGCATTGTTTTTTATTGGATTAAGGTATAATTTTACTCTCAAGTTTCTATACAAGAGCTTTGAGTATTCAAAAGTTTTTTTAACTCAATTTCATCTTGAAAGTTTTCTAAAAACAGAACAATTTTACATCACCGTTAGTCAAAATTAACTTTAACATAAATTGACATGTGGCACTCAATAAACCACCTCATCACTATGTGGCACTTAATATAACCGCCACATGGCACTTAATATTACATTAGGAAAAATAAAAAAACCACGGAAATTGACACGTGGCACTAAAAAACCCCACATGGCATTTGACATAGCAGCCCCTACTCCTTCCTTTCTCACATCCATGGCTTCACGGATCATCATTCCCTCCTCTTCATCATCTATGGCTCTGGTTATCGGACCTTCAACAAAGCCACCGCTGCGGGACATCCCGAGCTGAAGCGAGGAGAGGACCAGATTCCCCGTTTTGGAAGTAGCTTGATCATCATCTTAGGTACTAGAATTGATGAGAATATCAAACAAAGGCGCAATGCAGAGGAAGTCATTATTCAGATTGGAGGAGCTGGGTCATCTTCTTCACAAAGTTGAGGAAGAGAAGACACGTTGAAGGCGATTAGAAAGGAGGGATGTGTTGGAAATTATGTTCTAGATACGAATCATTATACCTTAAACATATTCATAAATTTTATTTATTTTTATTCACATTCCAAACTTGTTTTCAAAACCTTCTCCCTTTCGAATATTTTTACTATCAAACCCTGCTTTTCAATGCCAAAAGAAAAGGGCGGCATAAGTCATCTTCACACTCCCCCCCCCCCTTCTTTTCCCTTCTTTTTATCTGTCGTTTTTCATGCGGAAGGGTCATCGACAAATGCACTTCCCAAATCCATTCTCATGGGCCCGCCACTCTAAATAGGCGACTTGTAATATTTACAGGACGCAATTTGCATTCTATCAAGTGGTTCAAAAAAAAATGGAGTCGATGAACATCAATTTTCTGCATCTGCATATATATCGATCGAGCATTCAACCAAAGATATCTCAGCACCATTCTTACAATTTGTATAAATCAGGAACCTACCAATTACCAGTACAACACTACCACGGCTGCATTGAAGCCTTCATCTAACAATCTATGATTTGAATTACTGCTGCCTCAAACTTCTCATACCTGACAGAAAAGGGTAGGAAATTGAGAATAACATGTAAAAAATAATGGGCAAATGAAAATGTGAAGGCAAAACATTAGAAAATTTCAGGATATATAGAATACCCACGTGTAAAGCACATTCAGTAAACAGAATGACACCATATCTCTGAATCGCAACATTCTGTACGAGAAACAAGAGTGACAGAAAGAATTCCGTGGCCCTATAAAATCTGCCACCTGTTTTGTGTATCCTTATTGCACTATGCATACTTTTTCAACAAGACTAGCAACCCAAAATAAAGGCATGCACTTCAGCCCAACTGGAGACTGT
Organism: Vachellia pachyceras; assembly: GCA_025593235.1. Taxonomy (NCBI): domain Eukaryota; kingdom Viridiplantae; phylum Streptophyta; class Magnoliopsida; order Fabales; family Fabaceae; genus Vachellia; species Vachellia pachyceras. The sequence continues at coordinate 6,236 of JANTPZ010007167.1, read as the reverse complement.
GTAAAGAACACCTGACAAACCCTTCCAAATGGAAGAGCTTTCGTCAATGCATTCCTTCTGCTTCTCAACCAAGCCAGGAAACAATGGGACGAATGAAATACCAAACTGCGTCCCTACTCTCCTAAGGCTAGAACTCGAACCAATCACAATTCCAACATCTGCTTCAAGTCGACATAGCAAATCACCCACTGAGTCCCCAATGTATACAGTCAATTTCTTCCTCTCATCATTGAAGCTGTTCAATATATCGCGGAAAGCTTGGACCTTTTCAACAGGAGATTCCATCTTCTTAACAATTTCACCAGTGGAGACCGATCCCTCAAAAGCGAACTCATTAGCATGCACATTCAGCTCATTTAAGCCGGCTGTTCCATTCGTTTTTTTTTAGAGGATATTAGCAAGAAAATAGGATAAATATGATATAATACATTACTAACTTGAGGTATATTATCAATAAAAAGTATTTTGAAGATTGAAAAAACAATCTAGCATGAAATCGTATATACCAATAAAGATGCCAACAACTACATTAGCATTTAGCATACACAAGCATATCAAGGCTTTCTTTGCTTGGCATTAAACAATAATTCAACTGATTCCAATCAACCAACAGGAAGTTAGTGCGTGAGACAGGAACAGATTCCACGGTCATTCAATCAATTCTCATTACCATTCTGGCACAAAGTATTGTATATAAACAGGTAACTTGACCAACGGTAATCTGTTGCCTGCCCAATATAATTATTTCTAAACACTCGATATTTCCTTACAAGTTGAAGATAAGAAGACACGTACATGATAAAACATCATATTCATAATTTTACTTAAAAGACATTTAAATAGATAACCAAGTTTATGAAACTCATGAATGCAAATATTGCTTAAAATTTCATCATGTTGAATGTGCTAATGGCAAGGAAAAGGGAAAGTTCAACAACATGCAACAACGATCAGGAGGGATCTTATGGGCACTAATAAAGAAGGGAAAGCAACAAAGATTTTTATTTGAAATTGACAGGGAAAATAAGAAAATGCAAAATGCACAGAGCAATCAGTTGAAATACAAATAGTGTCATGATGGGAATGCAAGAGGAATTAAATTCCATCACTCGAGTCAAAAGGAATCTATCTAATATATTATAAATCAGAGAAGAAATTACAGCTTAATAAGGGATATACCTGACAAGAAAGCAGACTTAATTAGCTCATCACACCAGCAGTATGAAAGTATATGTACATTTGCATTCAGGTTTTCATTCTTTACAATTCTCTGAAAGAAGTTAATGCAGCCATCTTGAAGAATCAGACGCTCCCCAGCCCGTTTTATATCTTCAAGGTTTAAACCCTTGAGTACCCCTGACTCAATAACCCTATCATTTGCCTTTTTCTCAAACTTTGAGAGTTGCTCCAGTGCTACAGCCAGTTTTTGGAAATCAAAATGCTCCACTGCCAAGTTACATGAGGTCAAAGTCAGAACTGAAGATGTCTGAGAACAGAATGTAGATTCTTCCTAAGTCAAAATATCTTAAAAGACAGCATAGGAAATTATCATACATCTCTCAGCAGGCATGATGTTTTCTATACATTGTTCATACTCCTCTGTATACTGCTGGGATAGCTCCATCCATGTATTCCTGAGATCAACTGAAGACATCCGAACAGTAGTTTCATCCTTGGATTGATTCTGATCAGATTTTGGTGCTGTCACAATTGCAATTTCTGCCAAGATGGCAGATGAATCAATAACGGTGCATGTCAAATCAAAATCAGAAAATATCGTGAGGCCTCTTTCAGGATTATGTTCTTTAGTCAAGGGTACTACAGTTGGTTGGAATGGTGGCTGAGCAGAGAAGAAGTCTATTTCAAGCTTCATTGCTTGGTAATAAAGCTTTTCAATGACATCAAGCTCTTCGCCCGTCAAAGGGACACTTAATTTCTCTAGCAAGTCTTCTGTTTGTAAAGCAGACGCCTAAATTGAAAAATGGCAATGAGTGAGTGTTGGAGCCAGGGAAAACCAAGGATTAAATTTATATTCCACCAATATTCACAAGAGTATAATAAAGGCAACCATGAGAGGTTTTGTTGTCAATTTGACAAACATGGAAACCTTCAGAAGAGTAGTTGTCAATCCACTTCTGGTAAGGGTGAGGATCCTTGTTGTGTAGAAGTTCCTGAAACTGCTTTCCCAGAAAGGCATAAAGCCTCATGCAAGGAGTCATGGCACCCAAAGTATACGCAGCAATCTTGGTTTTCTCAAAAGGTGTTGCAAGTTTACCAGGACCTTTTACTGCATCCACCTTCCCAGAGGCTGTAGCCAACAGGAAGTCTGTATACTTGACGGTTGCAGAGTTAATATTCTCTTTGGCAAGGTCTAGTTCCCATTCCTATACGTCATTTCCAAATATCATAGCAAATTATAAGAGTTTTGAAAACGATAATCCATAGATCATGCAACAACAATAGTCATGCATAATATATTGACCCATCGAATAATATTTAAAATTATGTCCATAAATAAAAAAATTCAGAAAGAAAATTCTAGAAAAAGATGGGGCGGCAATAAAATAAAGTATTATATTACAAAATAATATATCCACAAAAACCAGTCCCAATCAAATATACTACTTGCAAATGAATAAATGAGAACGACATAATTAATGTTATTTACTCAAATTATTATGTGTAATTGTAACTCTGTAAGAATAAAACTCCACTCCAGTTCAAGCTCATTTTCTTGGAAAAAACATCTCACCTGCACGAGTGAATTATGCATCTTTAGCTCCTCTAAAACTGACTTCCTCAGCTCAGAAATTCCAAGCTTTGCATCATCATCATCAGCGCACTCCTCGGCCAACTCGTACCTGTCAAATCAATCAAAGGAGAAAATTTAAAACAAGAAATGATAGATAACACAATACACGCGTTAAATGCAACACACCGATCCAAACTCGATTCAAACAGTGACATATAATGTTTCTTGCAATGTATACCTAAGACCTCTTTCTCCTTACATCAAGGGATAAATAAGGCTATAATAGCACCTGGCAATAACTTAATTAGCCCTTGCTACAGCTTACCAGAAGTAAAAGAGTTTTAAGAATATGCTCCCTAGCCTTAAAAAAAACAATTCACGTATCTTTACATGAGATGTTACAAACTCGGGAATCATAAATAATTATCTTCCGCTTCTCAAACATCAACCGGGAGAGATGGCAAGTATAGCAATATAATTTTAGTCCAGGAAACGAGCTTTAGCAATTCACTGAATATGTTACTCAGAAACGGCTAATCTTGAACGTCTACTAAAAAAGGTTATTCTTGAAATGCTAATTTCAAAAGGACGAAAATATATGTAATACCTTGTTGGGTTCGATATACCAATTCAAGAACCAAGCATGGCGGTGGGAAAAAGATTAAAACAATGAAAGAGAGACTATCTTGCGTAATTAAACAGTTTCTTACGAGTTAAGATTACGAAAATTATTACAGGAAGCTTTTCGTATTTCGTTTTCGTTTTATAAATCCTCGAAAGCAAGAATACATTATCATTTTTCTCAGAAATAAAAAAAGAAAAGGGAGGGTTAAATAAAAGAAACTGAGCCAGAAGAAAAAGGAAAAGACAGAAATAGAATCTCACGCTTGAGCAAAGGCCCGACGAAAGTGAACATCCTGAGAGATGTAATGACACAATGATTCAATCATCAAATTGCCGGAGGCTAAGCACACAGCAAATGGAGTGTACATGGCAAAAATGGATTCTCGATTGAACTTGTTCCAAAAGCGCCTGACAAGTCCCGCCTCAGTGTGGCCGAGCGACATAGATGACTTAAGCGGCATCGCCATTGGGATTGAAGATCTCGGAAAAGAGTCAACAAGGCAGGATTGAAAATCTCGGAAAAGAGTCAACACAGCGAGAGAGAGAGAGACGACGGTGACTGTGTGTTGAACACTAGCTGAGAGAGAGAGAGAGAGAGAGAGAGAGAGAGTTGGCAGTTGGGTCGCTGGGTGTGTGAAAAGAAAGGGAGGGAAGTTTTTATCTGGTTAGGGGGAGAACCAAACCGAACGACGAAATTTTATTTTTCCCCTATATCGGCATGGGCTGCACCTACAAGTTTCATCTGAATCGATCGGCCTAAGTGAAGCCCAATAAATTGGGCCTCGGAGAACATTAACCTCTTCACTTAAGTTTTCACCGCCTGGAAAATCTGGTCTGTGGTGAGGTGATCTTTAACTTAGCCATCTCCATTCTTTCAAGACCTGATGCTGGGAATGATGTTATGATATGGAGGCATACTCTTTCTGGAAACTTTACGGCTAAGAGTGCCTATTTTGCCATTGAGCATGAGCCATCGAAATATGTAGCCCTGTTCTCAAACACATTTGGAAATGGAGAGGAGCTAAAAGAATAAGAATATTTCTTTAAAAGGTCTACCACAATAGATTACCTACTAATGCTTGGAGGAGTTCTTGGTCTAGTGTATCCCCCTTGTGCACCTTCTGCAATGAGGAAGAGGAGAATGTTTTACATGTTCTTCGAAACTGTCATTATGCTAGAGATGTTTGGCGTAGAGCTGTTCAATCCTCTCATATTGCAGGCTTCTTTTCCTATTCGTTACGGGATTGGATTGCAATGAATCTGAAAAGAGACTTGAGTATAGGTTATAATGGTAATTGGGATCTATTTTGGGGAGTGGCATGCTGGCTTTTATGGACATGGAGGAACAAGGACATTTTTTATGATCATTTTATTAAACCTATTAATCCCTACATCACGATTGTTGCTACTTGGAAATCTTTCATTCAAGTTGATAATGTTTTGCAGCTTCAACCGGAAATATTCCATGGGCAATCTAATCAGTGGAGATCTCCTGAGAGAGGATGGGTTAAGGTTAACGTGGATGGTGCTGTGGCCCAAGCCTCTATGAGGGCTGGTTGCGGAGGTGTCATTAGAGACCACTTGGGTTCTTGGATTATGGGTTTCACTAAAGAGATTGGGCTAAGTGAACCCCATATCGCTGAAAAGTGGGATATCTACAGAGGCCTTATGGAAGCTTACAACTGTGGATTCAGGAATATCATTATCGAATCTGATGCCAGACTTTTGGTGGACATGCTTAATTTAAATTGTGACTCTACTAACAGTGATTTGTTATTTGCATATATTAGGGAGCTCATGGCTAGAAAATTGAACGTTATCATCCAGTACGCGCCAAGAGAGTAGAACAGATTGGCTGATGCTTTAGTTAAGGAGGCCATCTTTTCTTCTAGAGCTTATACCTCATGCCCGCATCATCTTCGGGATTTGTATGAGAATGATTGTCTGGGAGTCTCTCTCCATTTTGTGTAATTTATATTCTTTCTGTGAGCTTTTAGCTCTCCTTATGTAACAAAAAAAAAGTTTTTGCTCGGTACAATTACAATTAAGTCCTAATTAAAAAATCAACGGTTGGTTGGATCATGTGGGACGGGGGAATAGTCTCACGGCTTCCGGTTGTGGGGATACCTTGGTGCAAACAAAAAAAAGTGGTAAATGGCTTGTTCCAGCTTAAGCAAGGCTCGAGTTCGAGTCCTTGTGTATGCAGCAGCCATCGTTGGAAGATTCACCCACCATTTTCAGGTGTGCGACGCGGGTTGAGTTCGGATTAGTCAGTGTGAAGTTCCGGAAACCAGGTGGGAAATAAAAAAAAGTCCTAATTAAAAATAATATTTAACAAGTTTTAAACAAGGCTTGTACGTTAACAGGTTTTTAGGGTGGAAGTCATTGAATTAGGACTTAATAGGGCTTATATTTTGGATAAATGGTAACCAAAGAGTTGAGTGCCACAAGAAGTTAGAGGATAGGCTGAGTTTATCGCTATATATAGGCAAAGATCTCGTATTGATATTTGTCATCATCTTATGGGCTGGTTTGGATGCTGGGTTTGAAACCTAGGTTTCACAGATTCCGAGGTAAAACCTAGGTTTTGAAATGTGATTTATATTTGGGAAGTTATAGCTTTTACAGATTTCGAGGTAACAAAGTAAGAAAAAGTGGGTATGAAAGAGAAAAGTAAGAAAGAGAAAGAGAGAAAAAGTAAGAAAGAGGAAAGTAAGAAAGAGTAGTAAAAAGAGAGTATGAAAGAGAAAAACCTAGGTTTCAAACCTAGGTTTCAAAACCTTATAACCAAACGAACCCTATATTCTCTATCGTGTGTTTAAACTGGAAGATAATCTACGTTTCTTTTTTAATCCTGAAG